>APFE030869317.1:8515-174002 GCA_000404065.3 Pinus taeda | reverse complement strand
AATAAAAAAGATATATTTCTAAATGAATTAAAAACTAATTTGCTTCCTTTATCTAGTATAGACAATATAGAAGACCTCCTATCATAATTTTACTACCCTCTCATATTCTATTAACAAGTTCTCAATTGAAGTTTCAAATAATAAAAGAACTAGCAAAACCAACCCATGGTATAACAAAGATTGTAAAAGTGCGAGAGAAATTAAGGAAGCTGTTGATGGATCTCTTAAAATGGACAAGATAAAAATATACAAAGCCCTAACTAAAAGGAAAAAGAGGCAGTACATTCGTCAAAGACAGGAGAATCTCTTACACCTCTCTAAGGTAGCTCCTAAGAAATTTTGGAAGCAGATTCTGACCAGGAAGACTAAAGATAATAATAAAATTGCTCTTCACGATTGGAATTCCTATCTTAAAAAACTTTATGAATCTCCAAATTTCATGGATAATTTGGAAACCCTACTCACAACGAAAGAAGTTTTCCGTTTAGAAGACATTAAGTTTGTGGTTAATCGCCTGGCTAATGGGAAAGCTAAGGACATTGAAGGTTACCAGGCGGAAATCTTAAAAATTGGAGGTCTTGTCCTCATCCCCCACATTCACAATCTTTTCAATCAAGTAGTGAAGCAAGGGTTCCCTAAACCTTGGACTGAGAGCCTCATTATCCCTATTTTTAAAAGTGGGGATACAAATAACCCCTCTAATTATCAGAAAATTATGATCAACCCTCTCTTAGCCAAGTTATATGGTAGTATTTTGGAAAAGAAGTTAAGCATATGGCTTGAAAGTGAAGGTAAGCGGGCTAAAGGCTAAGCAGGTTTCAGAAGGCATCACTCAACAACAGATCACCTCGTTACGCTTAGGATCATTGCGGAGGAATGTCATAATGATAAATCCAATTTATTTTGTTGCTTTGTGGGCTTTAGAAAGGCTTTCGATATGGTTCTTAGATACAACCTTTGGAATAGATTAGAAGAGCTGAAGTTTCCTCTCGAGTTGAGAGCTACTGCTGTAAGGTTATACAAGAATGTAATTGCCAAGCTAAAGAGCAATGAGGGGTGGTCGAAAGATATTAAGTGTAACATTGGATTTAAACAAGGTTGCCCCCTCTCCCTACCCTATCTGGCATTTACATCGATAAGCTCGAAGGCTATTTAGAGAAAGCACGATGTGATGGCACGATCTTAGCTGGGATAGTCGTCATCCTTCTTCTCGATGCTAACGATATTGTTCTTTTCGCAAGGTGCCCATCTAATGTTGATAAGCAACTCAAGCTTCTTAAGGATTTATGCTCTACTATGAGTATGACTATTAACACTGACAAAACAAAAGTTATGATTATCAAATCCAAGAAGGACACTTACGCTAATTTTATGTATGACAATAATAACTTGGAGGAAGTGTATTCTTACAAGTACTTAGGAATTGATATTCATCACAAGCTCAACTGAAACCATAGCATTGAGAAAAGGATTAATGGGGGGTGGAAAGCTTATTTTGGTCTTGAAAATAATTGTAAAACAACAAACCTCGTAATGTGGGATAAAAAGAAGTACCTCTTTGAATCTTTAGTCACTCCTGTTATCTTATATCACTGTGAGGTTTGGGGTTAAAACATCTCTAGAGAATCATGGAGAAAGATTGAGAAAATCCAAAAGCATTTTATAACTTATAACCTAAAAGTTAAAAGTAATACACCCTATCCTATTCTCTTTATAGAAGCAGGTCTTTCCCCTATTGAGAGCCTAGCTATGAATAGGTTTCTGTTGTACAAGCACAAACTCAATAACATAGACAATCATAGACTTCCTAAGCTAGCTTTAAATTCCAGCCAAAACCACCTAAGGCTCAATCGGGGGTGGCATAAAGACACAAGGGCCTGGTTAAACTATTGGGAGATCAACGAGAATGATGCATTGCAAAACATTAATAACATTAAAGTATTGTTATTTGTTAGCTCTGCTGCAGCAACGGTTACTCATATTTCATGATTGACATTTTTACAGGCCAAATATGTCATACTTTGCATGTTGCAATGCTCCATATTTTCTTAACAGTCTCCAAGCGAAGAAGGCTACTCAAAGTTCATTTAATTGCCTTCCAAAATTTTGAGAAGTTATTCCGATATCGCCAATTTTCAGTTAAAGGGAGGTCCAAACAGCTTAATCTTGGTCTCCCTAGGTTTAAATTTCTTGTTTTAGAATATAGAGAATGTAAATCTGTCCAAACAGCTTAATCTTGGTAGATTCTTAGATAGGTAGAGAATCAAAGGAGCCCAACAGCTTAATCTGGGTCCTTGGATGAAATAAGGGTAGTCTGTAGATAGGAAAGCATGAAAAGAAAAAATGGAATGATGGGTTTGCAAGTCTAAGTGCACCCAAATCAAAGGAAGAAAAAATGTTAGGTAAGTAGGCTGGGTAGGTAGTTTTGAGGTTGCTGAATCTTAATTACTCATCAGTTCCAGATTTCCAGGCGTCATCTTTACTCAGGACACAATCAGTAGGCAGTTCTAGGCGAAAAGCTCAAAAACAAGTATAATTAACTCCCTTTCTCCATTTCCCCCCCAATCATTAACTAACTTCCCAAAAGAGGTCAAGATCTGCTTGATACCTCTAGGTTCCACCATGTTCGTATCATTAGCTTGGGCGAAGATCCGCTTTACTCAAAGGAATTCCATATCCCCTCTATAAGATTCTATTCCCCCATTGCAGCCTAAGATTTCTGAAACTTAGCGCTTTCTTACCATCTCCATATTAACCACTGACATTATTATTTAACTCCTTATATTTTCCCTGTCCCCGTACTAAAATTATGTAAATCATCCCCTATGTAAATATCCCTCCCCCTGGTTGAAAAATAACCATAAGTACCCCCAGGAATTGCTCAGTCTACCCGAAACTTAGCAAGAACCCTCATGCTGCCCCTTCAAACCATCTTCCAAATACAATGGACTCCTTCCAGAGTATAAAATCCCTTTGAGGTGATCGGACCCCTTCCGAAGCCTCAAACACCTTTCACACCCACTTACTTACTCCTTCCGAATGCAACAAACCCCTTGCTGACTTCCTTAATACTTCGCAGACCATAGAAAGCCAGATCGCATCGCAAGATCGCAGTTTCCTCTCCATGCAAGTTATGACCCATCCGTCGCCACCCGACGCGATATCGCGATATCGGTGATCGGCGGTCGTAAGCGCCAAATGTCCAACTAAAACACCTTCCCGTTCCCCGCCGATGAGATATTGCGATCGCATCAGAGAAGTTCATCGCATCGCCTTCAGTATCAGCACCGCACCATGTCACTTCTGTACCAGGGACCCACCACAGGCTGATGTCATCCACCGTACTGCTGATGTCAGCAGCCAGAAAGCCGAAAATTCGCGCAGGAAGAGAAATCGCACTTCGGAGCTCCAGAACAAGAAACAGAGGTAGTTTTCGATGCAAGATTAGTGCTTCGCGCTAATCGCGTATCGCTACGGGAAATAGGCCATTTCGGGGAATCTTTGGGGAATCTTTTGATTCCTTGGCCCGTTGTGCGCCGAAAAAGCCCGAAAATCGCCCGATTGTGCCAAATTGATTCGGTTTAAAGACAACAGAGGATCAATGGCAGAGTTAAAGTGTATCAGATCAAATCATCAGGTAGCAAGCGTGTCAAAGAGTATCAGTAGGCGGCGGAAGCCATCAATGTAGCGGCAAAGAGTATCAGTGAAAATCTGAAGCAGCGGCCCGAAGCAGGAGAACATTTAATACCTTCCAGCAAAGTCAAAGAAAGAGGGGCAAAACCACTCAAAGCCCTCAAATTATAATCATTGCACATTAAACTCGCACCAGAGCAGAACTACAGATCTCGAAGCACAATCATCCCAGCAGCACCGCATCAAGCCTCCAAAGGCCACATTATAGTCTTCTCTGATTCAGGTGCCTCTAGTGCAGCCAAAAGGACTTACCTGCATTTAATTCCAGCAACACTTAGATTTTTGAAGAGCTTTTCTAGCAGACCTGTTTAGGTCAATTGTAATGAATGTCTTTCCGATATTTTGCTTATATATACCACCCTGAACAATGTAGTGAGGGGTTGGTTGGTTGGTAGGTTGGTTAGTTAGTGAGTCGAAGACATTGCTTAATTTCCTTCCCAGCATTTTCTCCAAGCAGAGACCCACATTATAATTGCCATACTTTCTATAATCAAAGATTGCTGAGAGCGTGGATTTCGAAACTGCTTGATGTGTTCAATTGGCCAAGGAGTGATTACAGAATTCCTGTGCTTCTACATGATTCAATAAGTGTTTCTCTCCTCTGTTAAATTTCATGTTTTTACCACCGTTCCGCTTTCTAAATTGCAGGAAAAAAGAATAGCTTAAGATTTGTTTCACTACACCTTAAGTTCAATTTCTACATTTTTCTGTGTTTTCATCAGAAATAGCTATGAGCATGTATACTTAAATGATCTTGTTTACGTTGTTTCTTTCACATATGAATGAGAATTTAGGAATTCTTAACTGCTCCTAGATCACCATTCATCCATTTCTCCCCTTGTTCAGCATGATGAAATGATTCTCCTTTGCCTTTCATCCCTGATTCCCATCATTCCATCCCTTCGATAGACTGTTAATTGTGTCATGTGTGGCTATCTCGCTCCTTAATCCTCTTGTGATCAAGAAGACACAATAGCAAGCCTTAATCCATGACTCCATGCCCAATGGTTTGAAACTTGTCACACCTTACCTTGCCTCTTTGCTTGAGATTTATACCTTCCATCCAAACCCAAACAAAAAACCCCCGAGCCAAAAGCTAGCCTAAAATCATCAACAAAGTTGAATCATTAAAGAGAGAGCCCTCTCTGATTGCAGGTGGGCTAGAACCTGCAATCCATAGATTGGTTTGTGGTTACCTCGGCCGTATCCCTATAAGGAGCCTAGGGACAACCTGAGTGATAACAACTTCTAAGTTCAAAGAAAAAATGTGGTGTGAGAAAGATTTAGTGGCTAAAAAAAATTAAGTTATTATAAGAAAGTCATCAACCCCACCCTATAAGATCAAAAGTATCTCTCTATTTTAACTAGCTCAAAGAAGAAAATTAATATAGCAAAGATTAGAATGAATTCTCATGAGCTCCATAGTGAAACAGGTTGTTGGGCAGTTCCAAAAACACCATGGATGGAAAGGATATGCCATATATGTGAGAATAGGAACATCGAGGATGAAAACCACTTCCTCATAGAGTGCCCCGCATACAACCACATTAGATCTCAGTTTCACAATTTTTGTTACAATACTGACCTTCCTAGCCTTTTACAATGTCAAAATTATAGTTGAGGCTTCTCTCCAAGTTTTTTGAGCGTAGGAATAAAATCTTAAATCAAAATAAATAATTTGTTTCTTTAGGTCCGATAGATCAATGTTTGGTCTCAACGGACATTGACCATCATCATCATCATCAATATGTACTATATACTTTGACAGATTAATAAATTTAACATAAAAATTAAATGACAATGTCTAAAATCTAGATTATAAAACGAATTTAATTTATTTTTATAAATATTTTAATTTTAATTATTTATATTTTGATTGATTTACTCGGTTTCATTTTTATTTCGGAATAATGACGTTGTACTTATTTCAGAAAATAGTGATGCACTGTTGTTCAGTTCATAAAATCTGAATCATCTGCGCATTAAATTCCATCTGACAACTTTATTTATCAGGTTAGAACCTGTCATGTATCACATGGATTCCTTACGCTCACCGCAGAAATTTAACGACGTTTCAAAAGGAGTTCTTAAATATCTAGAAAAGCTTTGACATTCCCGCGAGAAGGCAACGACGACGGCACTAACATGTTGGAAGATTACAGGTGGCAAATAAATTAAAAGCGTCCTCTGTAGCGTTAGCCTTGCAGAAATTACATGTATGCCTTTGCCACCCCGCTTGAATGATTGGGTCATGCCAGTTTGCAACGTTTCTACTCCAACGGTTAAATGGAGTTAATTGGATTGGCACACCATACGATTCCATTTAGGTAATCAGGGGTAGATCAACATGGATATGCCTCAACAATATTTTAAATAGGTTCCAGAGGGCCACTGGATTATTTATTAACAAAGGTAAATTTTCTCTGCATCACAATGGTACTAACATGGATATGGCTTTATGGATTGCTGACCTGCTCGGTATAGCTTTGAAATCAATTAATGATGGCATGAAGTATTTGGGTTTTCATTTAAAAGCCAAAGGATACTAAAGCGTGGACTGGCACTAAATTCTGGAAAGGTTCTTTAGGAAAATCTCGTCCTGGGAATCTCTCTGGCCAGGAGATTCATTCTGTCACAGTCGGTCTTGACTCAGTTAGCGATGTATTGGGCACATATATTCTCTCTTCCGACTAGCATTATTAATAAGATCAATCGTTTGCTGGCAGATTTTATATGGAGTGGTAGTACAAATCCTTACAAAATCCACTTGACAAAACTAGAAAAGATCTCTTTACCAAAGAATTATGGTGGTTGGGGCCTGCTCGATATGCGAACATTTGGTAGAGCTCTTTTATGCAAATCATTGATGAGGGCCTTATTTGGAGATGGACTTTGGATTTATACCATCATGAAAAAATATTTACAGGATAAGGATCTTGTCTATTGGTATCGGAGGGGATCTATTGGTATCAGCCACGACTTAGCAATATGGCTCGGTCTCAGGGAGGTTCAACAATACTTCTTTCGATGCCTTAGATGGAATCTCTACTCTAGCAAACGTGTCTTCATCAGCATTGACCCCATTATTGGTGTTCATGAGCTATCTCACATCTCTGAAAATCTGTTATCCTTTCTCCACAGGAAAGGTTTGTTTACATGGGATAAAATCATATCATCTTGGAGTGGCCCAATCCCTATATGGAAAAATGCTTTTGATCTCCAATTGCCTGTCTCACTTCATGCAAAATGGAATTCTGTATTAAGTTTTCTTTATAAATTGGGCATCCATTGTGCAGATCACGAGGACTCACTTATATGGATCGTTCCTAATAAAAAAATGCGAATCAGAGTCTGCGACATATACACGGATATGATTCTTATAAAGGTTGAAATTACAGGTTCTATCTTTTCAAATAGATTCTGGAAATTGGGCTGTCCTCTTAAAATGATTTTATTCTCTTGGCTGGTTTACAACAACCGGAATTTTTCTTGGGACAACTTGCAGGGAAGATGCTGGCATGGACCGAGTAGTTGCACCATGTGCGACGCTGCGGAGGAAACTAACCTCCATATGTTTTTCCAATGCGACTCCTCATAGCAGATCTGGTACGAATTGTCTCTGCTTTTTGTTTTTTCTCACAGTGTTTTTGTTACAGTACAGGAAGCATTTCAATGGTGGTGTACGCAGAAGGAATTGTGGCGGTCTCTGTTCATCATTGTCTTATGGTGCTTATGGAAGTGGAGGAACGCAAAAATCTTTCAGGAATCAAAAGAACCTTTGAGTTCTGCATTGCACCTTATAATTGCTACACATGGTGTATTCCTTGTCAGGGTTCCCAAGAAGGATAATCTTAGGAAGAAAGATGGGAATGCCCCACACTTTTCTTTTCCTGCGACATTCTTCGATGGGGCCGAGCAATCGAATATATGTGGATGTGGGGTTCATATAATTATGGATGACAAGGTTCAATATCATTTATCCTAGAATGGGGGAAGAGGTACCAACAACCTGGTTGAGGCAAGGGCTTTAACGGGAATGCTTGCTTTTTGTTATTTTTGGAGATTCAGAACATTTCTGTATATGGGGACTCAAATGTTATGATTGACCACGTCAGGGGTGCTTGCCATATCAATTATCCTCATCTTACGGGCTGGTTGGAATGGATAATGTACTTCTGGAATTTATTAAAACAGCCTCCCATCACTCACATTCCCCGCTCCCATAATGTATAGGCGGATCGCTTGTCTAAGAGTGGACTGTCTCATGAACACGGTGACTGGTCCTTGATGATTTCTGTGGATGACAACACATTCCTCATTCAGGATTTTTTCATTGCAGGCATATGAACTGCACTCATTTGCTTAATATCTTCTTTCTGGATATGTTTATTCCCTACATCACCTTCTATAAGCTTTTTATTTGTTTACATCTATAGTTGTTTCCATAATTATGATGATAGACTATATGCTATGTTCCTAATATCCTTTCTGATGATGGCTTTTAGCTGTGAATATTTTGGCTCTATATGTACACATGGATGTCAGTTTTGACATGTTGTAACCACATTTGTACTCTTATATTGTCTCAATATAATACTATATAGATTTTTCACTCTGAAAAAAACTTTAGCATGAGAAAGTAGTGTTGTAAGTTTTTTAATTTGTGTGAATTAAATAAAACTGGTGCATCACACTAAATGTTTATAAATATGTATTTATTTATTTGATATATGTTTTATATTTATTATATTTGTATTTAGTTTAGTTTTATTATGTATTAATTATTTTTATCTATTTTTTTTTTTAAAATTATTATTATTGTTATTCGAATTTAATTTTTGTTAATTATTATTATTATTTATATATATATTTTTTGTAGGTAATTAATTGAGGTTTGTTTGGGGTTTTTTTAGTAACTTCCATTTATGTTAGTTATTAATTTTTTGTTTTTAGTTTTATTTTTTTTACTTAACTTTTTTATATTTGAATATTATTATTATTATTAATTTTTATTTTCATGAATTCTAGTTTTTTATATTTTTTTTAATTTAAAATTACTTTGATTGTGAGAATAATTTCGGCAAAACCACAATAAAGAATTATTTGTCAATGCATTTCGAACACAACTAGTGTGGTTCATCGTCAGGACAAGTTGAAGAAACAAATCTGAGCGATCAGTTATATAATCTAAGCGATCAGTTAAAATTACTTATTATTATTCTGTGCCACAACATGGTAATAACGTATTCAAAAAATATTGATGTTGACATTAATTTTAAATTTACCAAAAAATAAATTATCTTATCTAATGTTTACCTTTGAAAAAAAATATTTTTATTTTTATTTTTTTAAATCTAATTTTTCTACATTTTGATTGGTTAAAGTGTTATTTTGTAATGATAATATGTACTATGTACTTTGACAGATTAATCACTATGCCATAAAAATTAAATGACAATGTCTAAAGTCTACATTATAAAACTAATTTATCTATTTTTATAAATATTTTTATTTAATTTATTTGTATTATGATTGGTTTACTTCTTATTTTGGAATGAAGGTGCTGTACTTATTTCAGAAAGATGGTGGTGCACTGTTGTCAGGTCATAAAATCTGAATCGTCAGGTATTAAATTCCATCTGACAACTTTATTTACCAAAGGGATATTGAAAACATTGTCCTACATTTCATCTTCCTCATTGTTGTTGCCGAAGCCTACATATTGTCTCGGGGAAAAATTCCTCATGTTTCCTATACAACTGGAGTCCTTCCCAATATTTTTAGAGGACCAAGAGATGCGACTCATATCTCAATTGTACAACTACAAATATCCATTGCAAATCACACGTTACCTTCGTTTATTATTACATTTGGTAAAAAAAAATTTTTGTTTGGAAGTATGGTTCTAGAATTTTGGTTTCAACATTCAACTACTAAGTCTTAAGTCATTAGCAGTATTTTATGGCTAGTAAAAACACTTTATTCATTCATTCATGTATGTCTTATTTGTTTCTTGCTCTAATTTAAGGATACTGAAAATAAGCAAGAATATCTACAAAGTAGCTCTTGTTCAAATACAATAGTTAGTTCATACAATTCAAAATTCAATAATTGAACTAAGTGGCAGGAAAACGCTAACTATGCGACCTTGTTGAAAAGACAGTGGAATAATAAATAAACTACGAACACTTGAAAAATTAGTTTTCTGAAATGCTTGTCTGGCAACAAAATGTTTTTTTTTGAAAAAGCAAGTGTTACATTACTTTACTCGAAAGCTTATTTGAAAACTTCCTAAAGTGTTTTTTTTTTTAATAATTTGGAACTTCTAAATTAAAATAAAAGCTTATTTTGCAAATATGTAAAAATATAAAAGAATGAGGTTTCTTGTTGCTTACCAAATAGTCAAAATTAAATTGTTCTATTTATAACTCAATAATTAATTACTAATAAGAAACTTTAATATTTTTAAATATATATATAATCATTTACAATTTATAATTCAAACCATCATGTATTATTTAAATTATTTTAAATATATATTATAACATATTATAATATATAAATTTATAATTCTCATATTTATATTTAATATTGAATTTATATGTATATTGATATTTCGTCAATACGCATTTCTATATCAAGCTTATAAATGAATTGAAATGAAATGATATTTTAAGGTTTACGAGATTAAAAATAGTCTATGACACCATTAGTTCCTTGTTTTTTGTTTTTTGCAATTCAATAATTTTCCAATTCAAATTGATGATGAGCTGACTCAACCTTCCAACAATCCCCTTGCTAAAAAGACAATGCCAAGAAACTGATGCTAATATGTTCTCATAACTTTCTCTAATGTATTTGAATGCATCACATTCCAAAATGAAATGTTTTTCTAATTCCACTACCCTAGACGTGCAAAATGTACACACAGGTTCTTCCCAAGCTTCTTTAGGCCTTTTGCACTGTCCTGTTTCACACCGAAGTTGATGTGAGTTGGTCCTTAATTGAGCAATAAGAACCTTTGCCCTCCACGAAATGCTAGCTCCAATGAACTATTTTTATTGTAGATCACACTTAGGGTTGAATTCCTCAATGTAATATTTCTTCTTTCTACCCAACTCTCTTCCCCATACTTTTTTATAAAACTTCTCCATACAAAATCCTTTAGCTCCTTGCTATTTGTGGGACAAACATTGAGGTAGATATTCCATTTTTGCATCCATGTGTAGTTTTGTTTCATCCATGTTTTCTTTATTTCACTCATGCCTTCATTGAAGATAACATTAGGCCATCTACCTACTCCCATTTTCTCAATTCTTCTTAGATATATTATGAGCCACACCATAGCAATTGCTTCAATGGGAGTTGCTCATGTTTCACTCAACATTATCTCATAAGGTACTGAACTTTTTATTTTGAACTTGCTCATGATCAAGCATTTTTGGATTTTCTCAATTTGTTTCCATTTTGAGAGGGGAGTGCTGCTAGCCCACAATTCAAACCCATATAGCCACATTGGACAAACTTGGACTCCAAAAAGCACTTTAATCATTTTCCAATCCCATAACTCCGCCTCTCTACATCTGTTTTGAAGAGCATATAATGCTTTCCACCCTCCTAAAATTCTCTTCTTTCTGTAGTCCTCCCAATTGAGTTTGTTGTTGAAATCAATCCCAAGGTACTTGTATTCATTTACTTCTTCAAGAATGTTATTTTCAAAGAAGAAAGTATGTTGTCTCTGCTTCCTTTTATTAGAAAAAATCATTAATTTGGTCTTACTAGTATTGGCTTGCATCTCCACTGCTCTACAAAAATGCTCAAGGGCATATAAGTACATTTTCAATCCATGGGCCGATTTAGAAATCAATACAATATCATTAGCGTATAAAAGAAGCTTTATTACAAACTCCCCCAAACGAACAGCATCTCCACCTTGCAGATTTAGCCACTCTTCCAATTTATCAATATATAGACCAAAAAGAGTAGGGGATAGAGGGAAACCTTACTTGACTCCAATGCCACTTTTGAAGCTTTCTAAAATACCTACTGAGGTTCTAATTTTGACTTTCACTTCTTCATAAAGTCTATGGACAACGACTCTATAATGCATAGAAATTTCAAGTTCTTCCATTCTATGCCACAACGTATCCCTAGGGATTGTGTCAAATTCTTTTTTGAAGTCAACAAAGCAACATAATACTTCTTCTTTGTTGTCCCAAACCTTTTCAACAATGTGTCTCAACGTGATGCCATGATCCACTACAGAATGTTTTGGCCTAAAATCCGCTTGTCCTGTTGCCCTCTTTTCTTTTACTTCTGCCTACTTACTAATTATGACTTCTACCATGCTTCCGAAAATATTTGCAAACAAAGGATTGGTCATAATTTTTCAATAGTTGGATGGATTATTAATGTGTCCACTTTTAAAAAGGGGTATTGTTAGGCTAGTCGTCTAGTCTCTTGGGAATCCTTGTTGAATGATGTTGTTGAATATTTCCATGGTGTGCAATGCAAGAGCATTCATTCCCCATTTTAGATACTCTGCTTGAAGTTCAACCAAGTCCTTTGCCTTTCTTGTTTTCAGCTTCTTAATTCCATTCTCCACCTCTTGTACTATGAAGAGCTTTGAATTTGTTTTGATCCTCGGGGGACTCCGACTTAGATTCTTTCTCATAGAGTTGCCTTGCATATTCAAACCATTGATTGACCGTAATATTATTTTTAATTTGCTTCTTCCTTGGTTGCAGTTCTTGCCAGAAAAGCTTTGGATTATTCTTTCTTTTTAATATGGATATATTAATGTTGATTTTAAATTTCCAATATATTTGTTTATTGATTGATGGCTACAATTGAGGGTCGAGGCAAGGATATGCTTTGTCTGAGTCCTCTATCGATTGCTGTGGTGATGCCGAATGAAGAGGTGGAAAAGATTTTTTTTTTTTGTGAGTTGAAAAATAAAAAAAGTAGGTGGTGAGTGTCAAGTGCCTACAATAGGTGGGCTAGCCAGTGCCACCAAAACAACTCCGAGTGTTAGGTACCTGGAAACATTGATAACATTTGCAATCACCGCCTGAAATAATTGATCCAAAATAATTAACTGTTCGAAAAATGATTCAAATTAATTAAAATCATATTTAAAAAATTAATTCATTAATAAATAGCATTTACACTATTTATATAAAGAAAATAATTAACTAAAATTCATATTAAATAAAAACATATTAACTAAATTACTCAAATCATTAATTAAAATTGATATTAAGTAAATTACTTAAGTGATGAATTTAAAATTAAAATAATTATATATCAAAAATTTAGAATTAAAAAATACAATTAAAATATTAACTAAATTACTTAAATTATAAATTAAAATTGATAGAATTAAAAAAGGAGTTTGTCTATAATGCGACTTTTTGGAGATTCCGGTGACGGAATCCGGCGGAAGAAATGAGGTTAAATCTTGATTTTTAGCAGTTAAAATGGTTTTTTAACTGCATATTTGGATTCAGCGCCCTGAAAAACCCCTTGGAGCCATTGATTGTGCAGAAACTAGCTATCAAACTTGGGATTCCAATGAATTGCTGCCGGATTTTGAGCTGGAAAAATCCGCCGGAAAGACTTTCAAAAAGTCGCGTTAATAGACTACTGCATTAAAAAATACAATTAAAATATTAACTAAAATTACTTAAATCATTAATTAAAATTGATATTAAGTAAATTATTTGAATGATGAATTAAAATTATAACCATTAAATAATTATTTATAAAAAAAATTGCAATTAAAAAGTTGAGTAAAAAAATCTAATAAAAAAATAATTAAAAATTAAAAAATATAAATAGAATTTCAAGCAAATGATTAAATATAAAAAAAATAATTAAAATAATGATATTAAAAATGAAAATGAAAATTGTAATATATCCTCATGTATATTATTTTTTTTAGCATATTATATTAATGTAGTTGTTATGGTAAGCTAACAATTAATTTGCAATGATAACACTTGCTATTTAATTGAATACATGTATATAAACATCACTTATCATTTTAAACAATTTGCATATGAGTCTGGTTTAATTCACGGTTCGGTGTTTTAATAACATATACTCTTACATAAGGTTTTATGTTTAATGTTGGGTTCAAAGTTTCATTAACAATGGGGCAGACTTAATATGAGTGTACTCCTCACCTAGCTCAATTTTGGGTTTCTATAACCTGGGGTCTCAATTTCGGGTTTCTGTAACCTAGGGTCTTCGAATGTTCCAGACATTTTTGCATGTTGACCACCTGGATTGCTTTCCTTCAATAGATCAGTCGTAGATCAATGACATCGGATGACGTTGGGATTACCCCTTGATCAACGATAGAGGTTTTTTGGGGTTGCATCGACGGAAAATGATTTTTGTAGGTTAGATGAGGGTAACTACCCTTAGTGCCAAAGCAACCCAAGCCCTCATTATGTCGCTTCATCAATTGCTCTAGTCTGCTCTGCAACTCTAGCGAATTTATGGTCTTATGTGCTATATGGCTGGGTAATGTCCATCACTGCTAACATTAGGGGAATTTTGAGGTCTAAAATGGGTCTCCTAATGAAATTATAAAAAATAGTGGAAATAATAAAATAAGATTAGATTACATCATCAAATTTTAGAGGGAAAAAGAAAAACTATTTTCAACTTGTATTTACAACTTATCTCCCTATGGGTTTACTCAAATTTCAAGTGGAAACACTCGTTGGATGCATAATTTGATTCCTCATCCAAAGAGTACCCATGTTGCATACTTTTTATGGACCCTACTACACAAAAAAAGAGAAATACATGAAAAACGTGATCACACTCATGTTTTTTCATGTATTTCTCATTTTTTGTGTAGTAGACTCCATCAAAAGTATGCAACATGGGTAATCCTTGGATGAGGAATTAAATTTTGCATCCAATGAGTATTTCCGCTCAAAAATTGAGAATACACTTAGGGAGATAAGTTGAAAATACGAGTTAAAAAAGTAGTTTTATTATTTTATTATTTTTTAATCTTTTTACTTTTTTACTCCAAAAATGGTGACTCATCTCCCATGGTTGACATCATCATCTTGAATCCTATTGGCTCTTATAAAGTTTATTTTTGGTTGTACATTTTTCATAGGAGGCCCATTTTAGACCTCAAAACTCCCCTAATGCTCTCAATGCCTGCGACATGCTAGGCAACGCCTAGACTTACCTTCTTTCTCCAAAATACCCTCGGTATAGACTTGTCCTCAACATTTGGTTATCGATATAGTTATTTTTAAGTTCAGTTTGATTTCTCTGTATACGTAATTGATTCTTAGTATATGTGTATGCAGGGTAACGCCATGGCGGAAGAATTTGTCTTCGATAAACCCACGAGCTTCGGGTACACAGATTCCTTTCTCCATAATCGATTTACAGTGTGGCTTGCACTGTTCCTTACTCCAATTTAAGGTAACCGTGATTGTCCTCGGGTTATTTTCTTATTTATGGTTATTTTCCCTTATACCTTAGCTACCCACTTTACTCTCGATTATAGGAAACCCTGTGCATTCTTCGATCCTCCTTGAGAGTTATTTCATCGAGGGACCTTCAAAAGCATTAGCTCTAGCGTACAGGTTTGGGTTCTATCACCATTTAATCTCAAGGAAAGTAATGTTAAATCCTTCCTATATGGGGAGATCTAGTTGCAAATTAAGGGTTTCTTCCCAAGTGAATTTTTCTGGCAGTTTTTGCATAATTTGTAAACAAGGAAATGTAAATTGTGCTTTTTTGCTACGGCGAGGGTCAACTTTAGTTTATGGATTGAAGCCAATTTTTTTTTTTTCCTTTTAGCGTTTCTCTTTTGTCCACTGATGCCGAGAGGGTTTCAAACCTCCTCTTTGTTTTTCAATGAAAGACTTAAGATGTGAAATTTATATTTGTTGATAGTATAATTAATTTCTTTATACTGAAAATGAAATCGTTATAGGTATATTTTGTACATTAACAGATTCACACAATAATTTAGGTGATGTATTCTATTCATAATTGCTTTTTTAATTTTGATAAATATGATCTAGTTTAATGAAATGGAATTTTCCTTGCTTCTTTTATCACTGGTTCTATCTCCAGTGTTCTCTGTTAGCTCTCTTGCTTATACGTTTAATACAAGAATTACCCATGAAGTTTCTGGGTTGCCTATGGCCTGTTCCTGACTTTACAAGTAGAACTTGAGACTGTTCCCAGGGTGCTACTTCGCTAGCTGGCCTAGGGGACTAACTCGGCTTCCCTGTAATGTACTACAAGTTCATTCTTTTGTTACATAAGTATGAAATTATAAGGATAGTTTCATAATGAATTCATTCATTTCAATGAGTCAGAATTCTGTTTAAATTGCCTTATAGGAAATGTGTATTTTACAAGACTTTTCTAGTACCTACTTTTTCCAACTTATGTTCATGTTTAATTTTCTCTTATTACTTCCAATGCAAGTACAATAATTTCCAAATACATTAAAAGGACAGTAAATACTAATTCATGTGATTTCACAGTTTATGATTTCACGTATATGTGCTTAATTGATTCACATTGATAAATGCATACAAAAATCTTTTCCTTTCCTCAACAGACAAGGTAACCTATTATCACTGAGATACACAGTTCTAAATTAAGAAAGAGAACCAATGCTTTCTAATTAACAAAACAATTCACTAAACACATACTTATATGTATTTTACTAAGTTTCTAGCCATAAGTCCACAGGGGAATCAAACATTCCTCCCAAGCTACGAGAACTAGAACACCTATGATACTCCCCCCAAGCCGATTTCATACACAGGAGAAGTTTACTTTGCTTCTTTGATTCCCTAGACCACTTAATCGCAAATAGCTTCAGTCTTAGGTTCTTTTCCTTCGATGAATCCCACTGGCCAACCAGCCCAAGGATTTTGAATTCTGGCACCAAACTAGCAATTCTCCAAGAATTCTCTTTTTGGTTTTCCTCCTCTCTCTCGCCTTAGGTACCTCTACCCTATTGGCTTCCTCTTTCTTTTTAGAGTATCTATTTCTTTCTTGGTAGAGAATTTGGAGTGGTAACCACCAACCCAATTGTTTATTCATTTTAACTACTTCCAGGTATGAAATCTTTCTCTTTATTTAATCCCCGTGACTTGTGGCTGACTTCTCTTTATCAAAACTTTATAACTAGTTTCATATTAACACCACATCATCAAATTAAATCAAGTCTCCATAGTAAAGTGAAGTAAAGTAAAACAAAGTAATTCTTTGAGAATTAACCTACTACCAGCGGGGTGGTACATCTTCCCCCCCTCAAGAGAAACACCATCCCTGGTGTTTTCTTGCCTCTAGAACAGGCTTAAGTATGCTTCCCACATGAATTCTTCATCCTCCCAAGTAGCCTCTTCTAGACTAAAGTGTTTCCATTGCAATTTAACTTGGGGGATAACTCGTTTCTGTAATGCTATCTCTCTCTAATCAAGAATATGCATGGGCTTGACTAGGAATTCCCTGTCTTGTTCGACCTTCCATCAAACATTATTACTTTTATTCCTTAGCAATATGCTTGAAACATAATTTTATTTATAAAGAAGAATCTATTTCACTACATGTACATCTCGCCAATGAATGATGTGTTTAGGTTCATGTATATATTTCTTTAACAAAGAATCATGAAACACATTGTGAACACGCATATGACTAGGTAGGGCTAAGTGGTAAGCCACTAGGCCAATTCTAGCAATGATTTGGAATGGGCCACAAAATCGAGGGGCTAATTCGGAGCATCCACTCCACCTCAAATTACTCTGCTTGGGTTTTATCCTCACAAAACATGTTCTTCAACTTGATATTCTTGATAGGTTCTTTGTTGATCAACATAGTTTTTTTTTGATCCTCGGCTACTTTTAAGTTGTACCGAACTTTTTTCACTGTAGCTTCCATCTCTTTAAGCATCTTTGTTCCCAACATCAACTTCCCCTCTGGGCTATTCCAATTTCCAGGTATTCTACATTTTCTTCCATATAATACCTCGAATGGGCTTATTCTTAACGATGCATGATAACTATTGTTATATGAAAATTCCACCAAGTGTAAATATTCCTCCCATTTTGTGGGCTATTGCACTACATACATCCTAATAATATCTTCTAGCACATGGTTGACTCTTTCAGTTTTCCCATCCGTTTGCAGAAGATATGCAGTACTAAATTATACCTGGGTTCCCATATAAACAAGGTCTTCCAGAAGGCGGAAGTAAACTTTACATCTTTGTTTGAGATTACCATTTTAGGTATCCCATGTAACCTAAAAATTTCTTTCTTTCATAAAGATGTCAAAAATTTATATTGCCTTATAAGTTGATTGTGTGGGTATAAAATGTGTAACTTTTCTTAATTTACCCATTACTACCATTATAGAGTCATTTTGTCATCTTGATTTTGGCAACCCAATGATAAAATCTAATGTTACAATCTCCCATTTCCACTCTGGAATAGGATGAGGGTGAAGTAAGCATGCGGGATGCAGATGCTCTATTGTCACTTGCTGGCACTCTAAGCACTGTGTTGAGTATTGGGTTGTCTATGCCTTCATGCCTGACCAAAAATAATCTCTCCTTAATACTGTAATTAATTTTTGTTACCATGGGTGTGTGGTATAAGGGTTTTGGTGGTATTCATCTAGAATAAATATTTTAACAAGTTGTTGGTTGGCTACATATATGCAGTTCCTATATACCAGCATACCTTTATTGTCAACATTATAGCTCAAATTTCTTTCTGAGTTGTCTTCCTTTTTCGCCTGCTTCCATAAGAAATGATATCTAGGATCTTTTAGAGCAGTGTCTTTAATTTGATTTGTAAAGTCAAAATTTATTTTACTAATAGAAATATCATAAATACAATTCAATCTTTGACTTAAAGCAACGACCACTCGATTCTCCTTGCCCTTCAGATGCTTAATGTCAAAGTTAAATTCGCTTGAAAATGCAATCCATCTTGCCTGACGGGCATTCAAATTTGGTTGATGAAATAAACTAGTTAGGCTATTATGATCTGTCATAAGGATATATTTCTTCCCTAGAAGATAATGTCGCCAAATCTTTAATGCATGAATTATTACTATAAGCTCTAAGTCATAGGTTGAATAATGATATTCATGCTCCTTTAACTTCCGTGATTCATACACCACCATTGGACCTTCTTGCATCAATACACCCCCAATTCCAGTTTGACACGCGTCTGTACAAACCGACAATTATTTATTTGGATATCCTATCCTTAAAATGGGTGCAGTGATCAGGAAATGCTTCAACTAATCAAAACTTTGCTGACATTTTGCAGACCACTTGAATGCCTTTCCCTTTTTCTGCAGAGAAGTCAAGGGATGAACCACTTTAGAAAATCCTTCAATAAAGTGATGATAGTATCTGACCAAACCCAAAAAAGAATGAATATCTACTACGTTCTTTGGGACAGGACACTCTATGATTGATTTGATTTTCTTTAGATCTACTGCTACACCTTCCTGCATGATGATATGCCCCATACACTATATTTGTTCCTTATATAATTCACACATGTTGTATTTTGCATACCGTTGGTGTTCCCTTAAGGTTTGCAACACAATTTGTAAGTGCTTATGATGCTCCTCTAGGATTTTAGAATAAATCAAAATGTCATCGATACATATTAATACAAATTTGTTAGGTTACGAGTGGAAGATGCCGTTCATAAGAATCATGAACATAGCCAGGGCATTAGTCAATCCAAAGGGTAGGACTACAAACTCGTAGTGTCCATAACGAATGTTGAATGCAGTCTTGCATATGTCTTCCTCTTTTCTTCTAATCTAGTGGTATCCCGATCGTAAATCAATTTTCGAGAATACCTTGGCGCCCTTGACTTGGTCGAACAGATCGTTGATTTTGGGCAGCGAATACTTGTTTTTGAGCCATCAATTTGTTTAGCTACTAATAATCGATGCACAACCTTAGGGTGCCATCCTTATTTTAATAAACAACACCAGGGCCCCCCAAGGTGATATAGTGGGAAGAAAATAATTTTTATCGAAAAATTCCTGTAACTAGATTTTTAATTCAGTGGTCTCTGGAACACTCATCCTATATGGATATTTTGATACCGGAGCAACTCCTAGAATTATTCGATATTGAAATCTATATCTCTTTTGGGTGGCAACCCTGGTATGTCTTCAGGAAATACATCTGCAAATTCTTGAATTATAGGTAGATTCCCTAGATCATACATCTTCTCTTTAGATGTAGCATAACTTACCCAGACTGCATATATCTGAAATCCTTTTTGTAAGCATTTTCCTAACTGGGAGGCAGTGATTGATCTCAATTGAATGGGCCTTTTCACTCCCTAAATCTTACATCTGACACCTGCTTCATTCAGGTAACTACAAATTTTCCTTGCAATCAACTAGAGACCTGTGGGATTCTAACCAATCCATTCCAACTAGAACATCATAGGACCTCATAGGTAAAATGTTTAAATATGTTCTTATGGGTTGGTTTGCTAACTCAACGAAACAATTTTTTACTTTAGCCATCACACTCCTTTTCGCCCATGTCGCTAGCTGTACTAGTCATGGACTTTTAAACTTCTGAGTTTCTAACTGACATAACTCTATTATCTTAGGGCCCACATAACTTAAACTGGCACCAAGATCTACTAAAATAGAAACAATATGATTGAAAAACTTATCTTCAACTTTAATCATGCTGGGTTGGTACTATGATTGACGATCTTCTAGTGCCGCATTGATTTTTGGTATGGACTTGGCCACCTCTCCTACTATAGAAGCTTCTTGTATACTATTAACCAGTTAAAGTTGCCCATGATAAGGAGAGTTTTTAACATAATGTGGTCCCTTGCAGCCCCAACATTACTTCTATCCTTGATTACCCGCATACTTAATAGATGGTTCCACTAGTTTAGTCTCATTCGGAGATCGAAATTTCTGTTGACTTTTATCCATATTTTTGCCTTGTTGTCCCTTAAAAGTATTTATGGGATTACCCATTTTGTTATTTCTACTATTCTGTGCAATTTTTTGTCCCTTCTTACTGGTCCAACCTTTACTATTACCCTTTTTATGTATCTGCTGATAACATATTTGTGCCTTCTTGACAACGTCATCCATAGTTTTAGGATAATCAAACTCAAGTCGTTCTTTCATATGCATTGGAAAGCTACTAACCAATATTTTTACCTCAGCTTTCTCCTCACATAAATATGGTACATATCATAATAAAGAGGTAAATTTTGCCACATATTCATCCATAGTCATCTGCCCCAACCTTAAATCGTGAAATTATTTAGCTTTATCATCATAAAACCATTATGTCAGATATTTATTCCTGAAATATTTATGGAATGATTCCCAAGTAATCGACTGCTCAACAACAACATGCACTGCTTTTACTTCCTCCCACCACAAGGTAGCCTTTCCTTGTAACTGGTAAACAACTAATCCAGCTTTTAAATTTTCATCATAATCATATATTTGAAAGTACTTGGTTATATTTATTAACCAAGACTCCACTGATTCCTCATTTTCACCGTCATAACTTGGAGGTTGAATCTTTTTAAATTCACCTTGCAATACAACTTTCTATTTATTTTCTTTTTTGTGTCCATCACTATTTGATGTGTCTCCAGATTATTTTCCTTGTGTTATCCAATTCTCTTCAGATTCCTATGTTTGAATTTCCTCTAGTATAATGTCCTTTATCCTTCTGTGAGATTCTGCTCGATTACCATTATCAATGCTCACTTTCAAAATCTGATGGTTTTGTCTATCCGTCAAGCTCTTCATAATGCTTTCTTGCACACGTAAGAACCTTTCTGGAGATCCTCTTCAAGGGGTTCTTATTACGCTTTCTATAGCTTCCACTGTTATGTAGGTAATCCAACATATTCTTCCAATAATCCTCATTATCAAGGATTACTGCAGCCCCACCTTTGTTGGCCTTTAGGACAATGAAGTCCTAGTTATGATTCAAAGGTTTTAGGGCATCAAACTCTTCCTTGTTGATGTTTCTCTTAGGGGGCTTAGCTTTCCTAAGGATGACAATGCAATCTTGTCGAATTATATCCTTCGTATTATCCAGTAAGTCCCTAATCCCAAACTCAATGTCACGCATGATATATTCCATCGATATTTTCTTAGGAGCAAGGGAAAAATTTAATCCCTTTTCCAAGAGACTATAGACCCGGGGGGGAAGGAATAACTCGACAGGTTGACTACTTTATTTCTAAGAGAATTATTACTACTACTACTACAGGACAAGGTAACATACCTACTACTAAGAGAAAAATCATTATTAATATCATTATTTATTGTAGTATTATCCTCATTATAATTATAATTATCAATGTAATAATTTGAGTCTTCACGTTTCAGGGTCTTTGTCCTTCGTTGGTGACTCTCTCATCGATGGCATGGTCAATTAAGATGTTTTGGACTAAGATTCTCCATTCGTTAGTCATCCCTCTTCGCCCGTAGACCTTTCCTGTCTGTCTCGGTCGACCTCCCTTCCACCTCTTCCAGTCTCCTTGTGTTGTTCTCTATTCCCCTCTCCGTTCCTTACTCTTCATTTCCCTCAGAAGTCTCCCCTCCCTATCCTATTGTCAATTCCTCCCTTTCCAATTATAGTTTGCCCTCTCCTATCCCTTCGATTTTCAATTCTAGTCTCATCCATATTGGTTTCCCTTCCCCTAGTTTCACTTCTTTTCATTCTTTGGGAATCGTCCCTTAATGTTAATTTCAAAAGGGTTGATAGGTTTAATTTCTTTAATACTAATAATAGTAATGTTGAAATTAATATAGTAGGAGTTAATAATAATAATAATAATAATAATAATAAAATTTTAAATATTGATAATTATAATGACAATGAGGATAATATTACAATAAATAATGATATTAATAATGTTTTTTCTCTTAGTAGTAGGTTTGTTAACATTTCTTGTAATAATAATAATAATAATAATTCTCTTAGAAATAAAGTAGTAAACCTGTCAAGTTATTCCTTTTCCCCCTGGTCTATAGTCTCTTGGAGAAGGGATTAAATTTTTCCCTTGCTCTTAAGAAAATCCTGGTGGAAGATATCATGTGTGACATTGAGTTTGGGATTAGGGACTTACCAGATAATATGGAGGATATAATTCGACAATACTATGTTATCATCCTTAGGAAAGCTAAGCCCCCTAATAGCAACATCAGCAAGCAAGAGTTTGATGCCCTAAAATATTTGAATTAGAATTAGGACATCATTTTCTTAAAGGCTGACAAAGGTGGGGCTGTAGTAATCCTTGATAAGGAGGATTATCAGAAGAAGATGTTAGATTTGTTGGAATTATGATACATGTGTTGTCCTTGATGGAAACTCACTTAGATGACAGTTCATGGTACAACAACAAAGGATTACAAATCAGACTCCAAAGAATGAAGAAAGAGAGGTATACGCAGGTTCAATTTGTCCAAGGAGCGTGTACACGCAAGTTAACAGAACAAAAGGAGCGTATAACGTATACATGCACTTTTGCAAGAGGAAAAGCACATACATGTTGGAAAACTAAGTTTTTGGTCCTAGGTATTTGGTCCAAGGTATTTTGATCCAAGGTATGGGTCCAAAGTATTTGGTCCAAGGTATTTGGTCCAAGGTATTGACCCTAGGTATTTGGTCCAAGGTATTGGTCCCAAGTAGTTTTGGTCCAAGGTATTGAGAAATGCCTAAGAGTATATAAGGAGGAGAAGATCATTAGGCTAAGAGTGCAAGTATTGAACATCTGATGAAGTGTGAGATCAATTATGCAAGTTATGGGTTTCAAATATGAACTAAGGATGCACCTATGTGGTTGATGATGGATGATGGATCAGGATCATAAGACCTGAAATGTATTATCATGTGGTTTGATCATGGATAGTCTAGATCTGAATACTGACACATGTTTTATTCTGCAAATGTTGTGATCTGGGTATGACTAAATTCTGAAATAGCTGTGAAAGTTTTTAAGTTAGTATTTGCAGATCTGTATGCTGGTTTGCTTTGGTAAAAGCGCGTATACACTTTGGTTCAGCTTATCAGAGTAGCGTATATATTATGAAATATGATATTTGAATTTGTAGTTGGTTCTAGTGGTTGTTGTAGAGTTCTGGGTTCTGCTCTGTGTTCTGGTGATTGTGTTTTGATGACAGTATTCTGAATGTTCAGATTGGTTGATTGTGATTTGCTTCAGTGATGACGGGACTTCAGTGATTCAGAGATTGATGATTGAGTTTCATTGATTGGTTAATGCAGATGTATTTGATGGTTGTATTGCAATGGTGATTGATTTTGAGCTTCAATGTTGTTGATGGATCCAGTATGAAAATTAGATGAAACGAGGCCTTCATGTGTATTGTTGTGTACCAAGAGAATCCAATCTGAAAATTTATGAAACGTGGTCCCTAGAGGAAGAGAGAAGGTCGTAGCCTTCTGTAAGTTGGCGCATACGTACTGGTAAACATATCGGCCAGTACAAGAGCCAGGGGGTTGGAGCTCCCTTCCAGTAATAGCTGGAAAACGAGTGAAGGTTAGAGCCTTTAGTAGGCCGGCGCCTACGTACTAGTAAATGGATCAGCTAGTACAAGAGTTAGGGGGTTGTAGCTCCCTTCCAGTAGAAGCTGGAGAATGAGAGAAGGTTGTAGCCTTTTGCAAGTGGGTGCCTGTGTACTGGTATGAGTCTGCACCAGTACAAGATTGTAAACAGGTTTTTCTTATAAGAAGATAGCAGCAGGTGGTTTTTGTCCCACATTGGGTTTCCACCTTAAATCTTGGTGTTCATGTGTGTTTCTTATGTGTGATGGTTTGTTCTAATATTACTGCACATGGTTACTGTTTATATGGTTAATGAAGTACTGATTAAAGATCAACATATGATGAATTAACTAAATCATAAGTTTGCTGGATATACACTGGTTGCCTTAAACATAATTGCGTGTACACACAGGTTACCTTCATTGAAGTAGCGTATATAAATTTGAGTATGAAAAGAAAAATATTATTGACTGTACTAACACTAATTCACCCCCCCTCTCATTATTATTTCCAACAGGATCACCTATGTAACAGTGGAAGCTATAGAAAGCTTAATAAGAACCCTTTAAAGAGGATCTCCAAAAAGGTTGTTATGGTCATAAAGTCCAGTAGCACGGTTGGCATCTTTAGCCAAAAGCTTGTCGAGAGTAGCCCCATAACTCCTAGGATCTATGGGCTTCCAAAGATCCATAAGGAGCCCCCCCTTAGACCCATTGTCAACACCATAGGAGGGCCAAACTATCTTCTAGATAAATATTTAGCCCTGAAGCTTAAGCCCCTTGTTGGCCTCACAGAGTCTTTTGTCAAAGACTCTTTGTCGTTTGTCAATGAGTTAAGGGATGTTAAGTTTGATCCTGGGGACAATCTAGTTAGTTTTGATGTAGTTTCTATGTACACTAAAATCCATATTGAGGGGGCCATGAAGGTCATCAATTGCCTCACTGATCCCGACATTGCTAAATTAGTTGAGATTTGTCTTACTTTCACTTTTTTCTATTTTGAAGGGGAATTCTATGAACAGACATGTGGTGTAGCCAGGGGCTCCCTCCTGTCCCCTATTTTTGCTAATTTTTTTATGGAATAATTTGAATCAAAAGCTTTGGCCTCAACTCGGTTTAAGCCAAAGCTTTGGAAAATATTTGTGGATGACACCTGCGTCATTTGGCTGCATGGTCAAGGGAAGTTATATATATTCTTCCAGCATCTCATCAATCAATCCAACTCCATAAATTTCACTATGGAGCAAGAAGTTGATGGTTTCCTTCCTTTCCTTGATGTCCCTATTTCGAAAATGGATGTCGGTTCTTTCTCTCACTAGGCATTTCGAAAGAAAACTCATACTGAGAAGTATCTTCATGAGAAGTTTCATCATTTTTCGACTCAAAAGTTAGGTGTTCTCAACACGCTATCTACTCGTGCACTGTGGATTTATGACGAAAGCCACCTCTCCAAATAGAAATACCATCTCCTTAATGTTTTCGTTAATAACAGATATAGTAGACATCAAGGGTGTAAAGATTTCCTTAAAGCTAGCCAAGGTCCTAAGGTTAAGAAAGACCCCTCTGATCGAATTTCAGGGGTGCATCTCCCTTTCATCCAAGGGACCACTGGCAGGATTGCGAGAATCCTAAGGAAGCATAATGTTCCCTCATCCTTTAGGTCTCTTAGCACCATCCATAGTTCCTTAAAGTCTATACTAGACCCGGTAGACCCTAAGGATATGAAGGGTGCTTATGTTATCCCTTGTTCTTGGGAACCCCACACATTGGTGAAACAAGCCGCTCTATATATCAAAGGATTAATGAGCACGCAATTGACATCAAGCATTGGAGGACCCACTCTTCGGCTTTGGCAGAACCTGCAGATAAGATGAAGCATCACATATGCATTGAGGAGGCCTAGGTTATTACAAAGAATGCTCACTTTCATCACTGAAAATTTAGGGAGGCCATTGAAATTGAAAGGAGGCCAAGAAATCTTAATAGGGATGACGACTAGAAAACCAACAACTGTTGGATCCCTGCCCTTTCTTGTCATCCTTTCTTTATCCTTTTGGTTGTTTTTGATCTCTCTTTTTTTCCCCTTTATATTTTATTTTAATTCTTAATTTTTGATTGAATGGTTTTAATATTATTTTTATATTTCCGCCCCTAGGATTTAGGATCTCATCTTTGGTCCCCTTTCCTTTGTTATAGTTTTTGTCCCTTTAGTTGTTTGTCCTTTAATTTTATTTATTTATTTTTATTTTCAACCTTTGATGGAATTTTGATTTTATATATTTTTTGAGTTTTCTTTTATTAATTGTTTTTATTAAAGTATTTATGTCCCTTTGTCTTTATTTTTATTTTTATATAATTTTTACCATTGGTAATTTATCTTTTATATTTCCCATGCCTCATTTTGAGGATTGGGTAGAATCCCTCCTTTAGTCCTTAGTCCTATTTTTTATATTTTATTTAGTTTTTTATTAGCTTGTTCCTATCCCTTAGTCCAAATCTTTCTTAATTTGTATATTAAAATAATATCTTAAATATATTTGTTTTTATTATATCCCATCATTATTCCTTAATCTTATTTTATTTTTGTGGTTTTTATTTCTTTCCTATCCCTTAGTCTAAGCCAAACATAATTTATATATTAAAATAATATCTTAAATATTATACGATTAATGGTATTACTATATAATGAATCCTTTACCCAATTTCTGACCCATTCAAATGTAGTTGTTTCAATTTAGCCATTGGAATGACTTGCATCTCTATTTAACTTGTTTCCATGATTTGTTTCTTCATCTTGTCTTGACAAGGAACCACACTGGCTGGTTCGAAACATGTCGACAAATGAATCTTTATGTGATTTCACCGAAAGAGATTTCTCAGAAAAGGGATAATTCTTGTAAAGAATTAAGTTGAGTATCCAAACCTTTCCTAAGCCTGTCGTGAGGGTGGGTTCGACATTGTACACTTATGCACCTTGCTAAAATTTTGGAAATATTGAGTCAGGAACAAGATGAACTGAAGGTCGTACAAACCTCTTGAATAGGAAGGTGTAAGAAGCTTGCCTAAGAGGGTGTATGCCATGATGTCGGTATTTGGCACTGATAGTTTTTCTTCGCGGTTGCAAAGCTACAACATGCTGGCAGAGAATGGAAAAATGTTGAATGGAATGCCTGAAGGGGGTAAGTAGTTACCTATAATTTCTAGTTTTCACCACCAACATCAGATGGAACCCTAACTTTCCTCAATCGTGGATCTTATCCAAAATCTCCAGTTAAGGGGAAACCTCCAGATGGAGGGAATCCAACGACTGTTTGGAGAGTTCCTCTATTAATAATGTTGCTACCGAGATGATAGGTGGAAGTGGTAGAAGAATGAAGATTTTTGTATGCACACCTAACAATATATTTCCTTTAAGGAGATTACAAAGGTCATAGGTAGCACATCATTTCAGTCATGAATCAAATGTTACATTGGTGTTATGCTATCCACAATAGGTTAATGTAAGAACATGTATGAAATAATAAGTCGTATCCCAATGTATTGCATAAAACAATTTACGCCATATAATGTTTTGTTGGGAATTAAGCCTATGACCTAATACGTGCTTGGGATTTGTGTACAGTGACTTGAGATTGACATTTATTTATAAAATAAATATGAGCATTTACTAGAGATAGGTAGGTAGAAAAGTGAATGTGCATTAAGTTCATTTTAACATATCTTGATAGGCTCAAAATTTGGTAATTAGGGTAATATTTTTCGCAGTTTTCTCCTTACTTCTTGGTTGAAAAAGAAAGGTTCCAGTCTTTTGTTTACATTCAACTACTTGAAGAAAAGTAATTTTAATGTTTGCTGAAAGAAGAGTAATTTTAATGCTTGCTTTCCTAGCAGTGTTTTCCTAAAAATATTTAGAAACACCTACCACTTTCCATAAAGGCTCTAAGATATACCTGTAAGTATAAATTTTACTAGAATTACCTCGGTTTCCCTACATCGTGAATCTTTCAAGATTCACCTAGGGTTTTCAACCTGGTCTATACAGACATGGGTGTCTCAGCAAGTGTGTCAAGTCTCCTATAGTCCTTTTATATAAAAAGAAAACTAATTTTCCCAACTATGGGCTATTTATTTGTCCAGTACCAATAGCAACTTTTCAGCAGTAATGCTCTTTTGCAATTGAGTTTCCTATTTGAGAACCTCTAACAAAATCTAACCAGATAACATTAAATGGAGCTCTTCCTCCAGAAATTTTTTTCCAGTAAAGCAACACACTAACTTATAGTACATGTTTTGTCATAAGTCTTACTTACCGTTATTTCTGTGTGTTCAGTCTTTTCTTTTCCCTCTTTTAGAGCTTCGTCACCACTATTTCTCTGCTTGTCTTCCTCCCATCCATGAGATTTGTCTACATGACCAAATCTCCCCCCAAGCTTGTTTGCCAGACCACAGTCTTCAGCGAATCTTTTGTACTTCGTGCCAATGCTATCTAGTCATCACCAGACTTAGTATAGTTTTCCCTTCTTCCCATTTGTCCCAACAACACCATTGTTTTCCTCCCACCACCCTCTTTTCCTTGTGGTGGTTTCAGTTGGGGGAGGTAGTTAGGGATTTTTCCTTTCACTAGAAACTGTCTTTTTACAACTTCCCAATGAGAAGTTACAATATCTGATATTACTCAATTAATTTCCAAATTTATAGTTAACAATACTATTAACCAAAAAAAATAATAATAACATTGTCCAATGTATTTACCTACAACGGTAACAAAATATTCACAATTTTTCCGAGGACATTACATCTTCCCCTCTGAGATTGGACATCATCCCGATGTCTTTTAGCCATGAACAACCCTGGATAAGTCCTTTTCGTAAGTTCTTCATTTTCCCAAGTGGCCTCATTTGGCCCAAAGTGTTGCCACTACACTCTAACTTGGGTAATATCTCGCTTCCTCAGTGTTACTTCTCTCTAGTCGAGGATGCTCAGTGGTTCGACCATAATTTCTCCTTCCGGTTCTTCCTGTATATCTTGCTAGCTGATTACATGCTTTGGATCGTAAACATATTTTTTTGATACAAAAACATGAAAAACGTTGTGGATCCGTATATGACTTGGCAAGGCGAGCTGGTATACTATCGGCCTGATTTTAGCTAAGATCTGAAAGGGTCCACAAAATCGGGGTGCTAGCTTAGCGCACCCGCTCCACTGTAATGTGTTCTTTTTCGCTCAAATTCTCACGTACACATGATCACTGACTTGATACTCTTTAAACCTCCTTTTCTGGTCAGCAAAGTTCTTTTGCCTATCCTAAGCTACCTTTAGGTGAACACGTATCCTTTTAACCAGTACCTCCATTTCCTTAAGCATTTCGGGTCCTAGCATCAACCTGTCTTCAGGTCCACCCCAACTTGAGGGGGTGCGGCACTTCTGCCCATATAATACTTCAAATGGGCTCATCTGCAACGATGTATGATAGCCATTATTGTACGCAAACTCAACCAAGTGTAGGTAATCATCCCACTTATGTGGTTGCTGCATCACATATGCCCTTAACATGTCTTCCAACACCTGGATCACTGGTTCAGTCTGCCCATCTGTTTGAGGGTGGTAAGCTGTGCTAAAGTTCAACTGAGTCACCAACTCCTCAAACATTGTTTTCCAAAATACTGATGTAAAATTTACATCACGGTCTGAGATTATTTTCGTTGCTAGCCCATGCAATCTGAATATATTTTGCATGAAAATATGGGCGACCTGCACAACTCTGTATGTAGATTGTACCGGTATAAAATGTGCTGACTTACTTAACTTGTCCACTACCACCATGATGGAGTCGTTATTCTTCCTGGACTTAGGCATTCCTATTATGAAGTCCATAGAAATGGTTTCCCATTTCCATTCTGGGATGGGTAATGGTTGTAATAAACCTACAGGATGTTGGTGTTCTGCCTTAATTTGCTGACATTCTAGACATCATGCCAAATAACCAGCCGCATCGTTCTTCATACCCAGCCAATAATATTCCTTTCGAAGTGCAGAAATCATCTTTTGATATCCTGGGTGTCCAACATAACGACTCCTATGATACTCATCCAGTATTAGATTTTTAACATTGTGCTAGTTGGGCACGTATAGCCTTTCATTATAATACAACATTCCAGCAGCGTCCAAAGCATAATCTGACTGTTTTTCTTTGCTGGTTGGTTGGTGTACTTTCTGTTTTATTTGTTGATAAATAACATCTTGTTCGGATGCTTTTTAATCATTTCCCCGAAGGTGCTTTTCCCTTCACTGCAAGAAACCTCGTATAAGCATTGCAATTTCCAACTCAAAGCGTCCGCCACCTGATTCTCCTTTCCTTTTAAATGCTTGATATCAAAATCAAAACCACTTAGGAAATCCACCCATCGTGCTTGCCTTGCATTTAAAGTGGGTTGGCTGAAGTAATTTGTCAAACTGTGGTGATCTGTCAATAATATAAATTTTGTTACCATAAGGTAATGTCGCCACATTTTCAGGGCGTGAATCACAACTGCCAACTCTAGATCATAAGCAGAATATTTTTGCTCATGCTCCTTTAATTTTCTTGATTTGTAAGCTATTACCTTCCCTTCCTGTATCAGCACACCTCCTACCCCTTCTTTACTCACGTTCATGCACACCACATAATCTTTGTTGGGATCAGCTATGCTTAAAATAGGTGCGGTGGTGAGCAAGTATTTAAGTTGCTCGAAACTTCTTTGACACTCAGGGGTCCACCTAAAGGCTCTTCCCTTTTTCTGTAAGGAAGTGATGGGGTAAGCTACTCTCGAGAATCCTTCAACAAACCATCTGTAATAGCCTGCTAATCCCATGAAGGATCGAATGTCTACCACATCTTTGGGCACCGGCCATTCCATTATGATCCTTATTTTTTCGGGATCCACAATGATTCCTTCTTTAGTGATTATATGCCCCAAATATTGTATTTTCTCCTGAAAGAAATCACATTTGTTGAACTTGGCATATAGTTTGTGTTCCCGAAGGGTTTGCAATACTAACTTGAGGTGTTCCCAGTGCTCTACCATAGTTCGAGAATAAACCAGTATATCGTCAATAAAGATTAGCACAAACTTATCCAAATATTGATGGAATATATTGTTCATCAAGCACATAAAATTTACGGGGACATTGGTCAATCCAAAAGGTAACACCACAAACCCGTAATTGTTGTATCTTGTTCTGAAAGCTGTCTTAGCTATGTCATCGTTTTTAATTCTGATTTGGTGATACCCTGATCGCAGGTCGATCTTTGAGAAAACTGTTGCCCCTTTTACTTGGTCAAACAGTTCATCAATGTAGGGTAGGGGATACTTATTTTTGACTGTCAGTTTGTTCAGCTGGCGATAATCTGTACACTTGTGAAGAGTCCCATCTTTCTTCTTAACGAATAACACTGGGGCTCCCCAGGGTGACACACTGGGGCGAATGTAGTTTTTGTCCAATAGCTCTGCGATTGCATTTTTAATTCCGTTAGTTCTGGTATGCTCATTCTGTAGGGTGCTTGGGACATCGGGGCTGCTCCTAGCACCAGTTCGATGGTAAAATCTATGTCTCTTTTGGGCGGTAGGCCGAGAATATCTTCCAGAAACACGTCAGCAAAGTCTTGAACTATGGGAATACTTTCCAATGCGGTTGTTTTATCTTTTGAGTTGGCATAACCCACTTGGATGGCATAAATCTGACATCCTTTCCTAATGCATTTTGCTAACTGGGAGGCTGTTATGGGCCAAATTTGCATTGGCCGCTTAATTCCCTGCATCTCTTGCTTTATTCCAAGCTCATCCTTATAACTGATAGTCTTGGTTTTACAATTAATTATGGACTAGTGTTTTTCTAACAAATCCGTACCAATCAATATATCATACGAGCCAAGGGGAAGCACATTTAAATCTGCTGTAACTGACTATCCTGCTATTTTTAAAGGGCAGTTTTTGACCTTAGCATTCACCCGTCTTTTTGCCCCTGTTGCCAACTGAACTAGCCAAGGGTCCTTAAACTTAACAGGTTGCAACTTACAGTGCTCCACAATTCTAGGACTAATATAACTTAATGTTGCACCAGGGTCAATTAAAATAGTCACAGCAAGGTTTAGGAGTTTACCTTCAAATTCCACCATGGTCAGCTGGTACTCCACCTAACGATCCTCCAGGACAACATTAATCCTTGGTAGGCTCCATCCTATATCGCCAAATGTAGATGCTTCGTAGACTTGGGAAACCTGTTCAGTTCCTTTCCATTGAGGACAATTTTTCACGTAATGGGGTCCACCACAACCCCAACATTGCACTGGAGGCCTTGCTATCCATTCGTTGTCTAATTTCCCAGGTTGTTCAGTGGTTCTAGACTCATTGGAAGGTTTTAATCGGAGTGGATTCTTCTACATATTTTTGCTGTTCTGTCCCTTGGTGTATCCTTTGATCCCTCCTCCACGATTTCCTTTAGTGTTACCAGCGAGCTTGCTGCTTCTTTTATCGACCCATTTCTTACCCAAAGTTTCTCCCTTCTGCTTGTTTTGCTGGTAGTAGATTCGAGCTTTACGTATAACCTCATCCATTGTCTTTGGGTTGTCAAATTCGATTCTTTCCCTCATGCTCACAGGTAGACTACTGACAAATCTCTGTACTTTAGCCTTTTCCTCCCGAATATAAGGCACATAATGGAGCAATGATGTAAAACGAGTAATAAATTCATCCATAGTTTGTTGTCCCAATCGCAGGTCATGGAATTTCCTAGCCTTCTCGTCATAGAAACACTCAGTCAGGTACCTTTCCTTGAAGTATCTTTGAAATTTCTCCCAAGTGATGTTCTGTTCACTTACTCCTCTTATCATTTTAACTTATTCCCACCACAGGGTAGCCTTTCCTTGTAATTGGAATATGGCCAACTGTGCCTTGAGGTTGGAATCATACTCATATAGCTAGAAATATTTGTTCATATTAATCAACCATGCCTCAGCTGCTTCCTCCTGTTCTCCGTCAAAGTGTGGCGGCTTGATCTTACATAATTCCCCTTGCAACTCTACTTGTTGCCTTCTTGACGTCTGCTGTTCAAAAGCATTGTCAGATCGTTCCTCTTCCCTTCCATCTGACTCTTCGGGTTCTGTGTTTTGATTCTGTTCCCCTGACATCCTTTGTTGCTCAGCACTGGGATTCAGTGGTTGTTGATTTTTCTTGTCAGATAGGCTCTTTATAATTATCTCCTGTTCCATTGTTAACCTTGCGTTATCCTCCCACAACTAGGCCATTTCATTTTTTAATTCCTGTACGATTTCCAAAATTTCAAGGTTTGTGTTGTGAGCCTCCTCCCCAAGCTGCACCCATAATTTGGGGTTATTCTTTGCAGGTCCTTGTCCCACTACAAACTTGTGTGACGCACTGTCTGCTCTCCTCATAATGTCAATCTTTCACCTGTACTTAAACATAAAAATAACAGATGAGTAGTCATGCATAATTTTTTTTTTAACTGCTCCTTGAGATGGAAATAAATTATCTTCTATTTGTCTAATAGTTCCAATTCCCAGAGGCCACAGTTTTTGTTACTGGGCTCTGATACCACATGTCCTATCCACCAATAACAAAAGTGAAAAAAAAAAACATTTAATACAATGTTTTTACCATGCGAATATTCGTAGCAGTAATTTTATTTTACATCATTCCCGTCGGACTACATTTATTGTTTAATCACTATTACGTAACGGGGCTGGTTTTAAATTTGTGTTTGAATTGAATGTTGGTAAGGCACTGTGACGGTACTTCTCAGTCTACCTTTAATGACAAACTCACCCGGAGTGTGACAACAAAGCCTCTGCCTTGAGCCTAGCCCAAATAATCTCTGGTTATTAACTTTGCTATGATGTCGATTTAAATGACATTGCAGAGGTGTTAGCTGCCCTCGGGACTCTTGAGCACATTGACGGTGGAAACCTCATCCATACCATCGCACGGTTGGTATCGCTCCAGATAACTTTTTAGTCTCGAATTGCTAGGGTTTGGGGCTCATTCGTTGCATTTGGTTCTAGCTCTCGGTTGGGGTTCTTCTGCTCGCATTGGAAGCTGCTGAATCACGGACTGGAGGTGTCATGCCCCCATGCTAGTGGTAGTACTTCAATTTCACTTGGCGAGGTGTGGCACCACCGAACACTTTCTTTTCACCAATACTTATGTTCGTGGACTACGCCTAACCATTTATCCTACTTAGTTTGTGTTTCTCAACCAAGTAATTATTAATGTTCCTTTATACCAATGAACACCCATACACATTCATTATCAACAACAATTATACATGAAGAACACAATTGCACAGTATAAACGAAGGGGCAGCTCCCTGAACAATGAGTCTGCCCAATAATATATTATACAGTCTTTACAATGTTACAATGCTTTACAAGTATGCTTGGAAACCCCAAGTTTTATACTTAGCCAATTTTATAACATCATCACACTTCCGTGTGATAGCCAAGATTTCCTTGCCCAAGGAGGGCGGGCGCGCCCTCACACGAGCTGCCTTTCGCACTTCACAACCGAACCTTGTCTTCATGCACGACAGGTGGGTGACTCCACCAAGTCACCAAGACACCCCCTTTGAACAACCGGCTTCACCAACATTTCACCGTGCACCTGGCTTCACCACGTTCCACCATTCTCCAACTTCACACGGGTAGGCAACTCACCAAGTCTTCCACCGTTTATCCTTGCACGACAGGTGGGCGCTCACCCGAGCTACCAAGACACCCGTGCCAAGTCTCACCCAAAACTGAGATATGTGCTACCTCTGTGTGGCCTTGCCCAAGAGTGGGCTCATCACCAAAATCTGTGCCTTTCCTTCTTGCTGCGTCCACACTTGATCTGTGCACTTCTCCTCATGTGATGAGCGAAGTCGTTGATGCCAAATGAGCTCTCACGCTTGTTAGTTTATACGAGTGGTAGGGCGAGGTCTTGGCTACCCAGCCGACCTGTCCATGCCCTCATTTCCATCGCAAACATCTCTAAAACATGTGTCGGCCTTCATCCAAACGCCCACAAGTATAGTCGGCCTTGCTACATTTGTAGGTCGGCCGTGGGTTGAGTGTTCATGCTCCCCATGCTATAAGAACACATCTCTCTCCTCCTTTATGCGCATATTATCACATGACTCCACCGCATTTGTAAGTCTAAGCTCGCACTTCATTAATCCATGCGCTCAATGGATGAACCAAATCATCGCACCAACCGGGAGGTCGTACCAAGGACTGCAGGTCCTTAGAGGAGGTCTTCCTCATACCACGCATTACAAGGCTATTCTGTGCCTCCCTCCTCATGGAGTTTGGTCAATTCTATTTACAGCCAGGTCAGGTTATTTACCGAGATTTTTCCCTAGTTCCGTTATGTTTTGTGTTCTCATACTTTCTTATGGAAAATGTTAGCGTTTCAACCCGATTTTGCTGTTGTAGGTTGTGTAACGCTGTGAATATGGAGTGCTGTCGGTTGTGAAGGTGAGACAACTCCTCTTCCAGACATGGCGCACGATCTTCTTTCAAGTATGTCTATACTTTTGTTTCCCTTATGCTATATGGACTGTGGTGGAAACGGAAACACCGGACTTAAGCGGCTTCATACTTGTTTTTCTCTTACCAGGTTGGTTTGCCAGACTTCGCTCTGGAAGGGTTTCGTTCTTTGTTTCTTTTATTTTATGGAGGATTCACTCCACAGTATCTGCTACCCAGTGAAGGGGTTTTCTACTGCATGTACTTCGTGAGAGTATAATCATTTCAGTTCATTTTTGTACCTAAGTTTAGCCCGCTTATTTGCCGGGCAGAGGTCCTTGTAAGATTTGTGGTGCCGACAATGCTTCGGCTTGATGTTGTATAACTTGAGTACATTTATTTCTTCACCTGTACATGCATGTTCATAAGTCATTGGACTCCTAAATTTTGAGATATGGTATGTTGCTCCTTTCTCTGTTCTACTATGCGTACATGGATTTTAATTCATTGTGGAATATATGCTCAGCTTGTTTGATTTTGTGCATCTACCCTAGATTGAATAATGTTTCTCTTTCTCATTATATTTGCATGCATTTTAGTTTTGGGAATATTCTGGGTTGTCCTGGAGTTAGAGAGATAAATTATATTTTCATTTCTAGTATTATTACTGTTCCGAAATTATATATGTGCGAGTATAATGATAACTGCTCACTTGATAAGAGGGTTTTGTGCTCATTCCTTATTAAAGAAAGAGAAACCCTTTTACTATTATGACTTATTCTCTGATGGAGGCCTCTGTCTGCGGCCAACCCATTAGGGTGCGCGGAGGTCCTATAATTGCTCTATTACTGGCGCTTGTCTTCTTCGCTTTCAGATCTGACTTTGTTGGCTAGCTTCACTATAATTATATGAATGGTTCTGGCATACAATCGGCTTCTTGTTTGTTTGAATTTCCAGCTAGCCTCAATCTTATTTTTAGTAGTTTTCTCCTTACTTCTTGGTTGAAAAAGAAAGGTTCCAGTCCTTTGTTTACATTAACTACTTGAAGAAAAGTAATTTTAATGTTTGCTGAAAGAAGAGTAATTTTAATGCTTGCTTTCCTCGCAGTATTTTCCTAAAAATATTTAGAAACACCTACCACTTTCCATAAAGGCTCTAAGATATACTTGTAAGTATAAATTTTATATCTAGAATTACCTTGGTTTCCCTACAACGTGAATCTTTCAGGATTCACCTAGGGTTTTCCACCTGGTCTGTATAGACACGGGTGTCTCAGCAAGTGTGTCAGGTCTCCTATAGTCTGTTTATATAAAAAGAAAACTGATTTTCCCAGCGATGGACTATTTATTTGTCTCGTAGCCATAGCAGTTTTTCAGCAGTAATGCTCTTCTACAATTGAGTTTCCTATTTGAGAACCTCTAACAAAATCTAACCAGATAACATTAAATTGAGCTCTTCCTCCAGAATTTTTTTTCCAGTAAAGCAACATAGTAACTTATAGTACAAGGTTTGTGATAAGTCTTACTTACCTGTATTCCTGTGTGTTCAGTCTTTACTTTTCCCTCTTTCAGAGCTTCGTCACCACTGTTTCTCTACTTGTCTTCCTCCCGTCCATGAGATTTGTCTGCATGACCAAATCTCCCCCCAAGCTTGTTTGCCAGACCACAGTCTTCAACAAATATTTTTCACTTCATGCCAATGCTATCTGGTCATCACCAGACTTAGCATAGTTTTCCCTTCTTCTCGTCTGTCCCAACAGCGTTGTCGTTTTCCTCCCCCCACCCTCTTTTCCCTGGGGTGGTTCCAGTTGGGGGAGGCAGTTAGTGTTTTTTCCTTTCACTGGCAACTGTCTTTTTACAACTTCCCAATGAGAAGTTAGAATATCTGATCTTACTCAATTAATTTCCAAATTCAGAGTTAACAATACTATTAACCAAAACAGAAAATAATAACATTGTCCAATGTATTTACCTACAACGGTAATAAAATATTCACAATTTTTCCGGGGACATTACAACCACCAACCTGTATGGCATGTTAGTTGAGTGGGAGGACCCTCCATGGCTTCGAGGAGGCCACAATGACCCCTTCAACCAGACTCACTAACAAGTTCTAGGAAAAGCTTTCCCAATTTATGCTCTGTAAATGTTTTTCATATCCATTTCTGATATGTATATCATACATATTTTTGTTACTCTACATTGGAATAAAAAATTATGATGTGTATATCATACATATTTTTGTTACTATACATTGGAATAAAAAACTATCCTTAGAATTTCCCACTCAAGGACAAATTGTCTCTCCTTAATATGCACCAATACTGGTTTTGGCACTCTCAAAACACTTATGTTAGCCCATGTTAACGCATACATATATCTAGCACATACATATATCTATCTACACATGTTAACCATACATGTATTCTATATAATTTTGTGAAAATTTAATGATTGCTTACCAAAAAAAATACTTAAATCACATCTTTTATTATTTGATATGTCCATCACCTTTCTATATAACATATGAATTAGATAAGTCTGGTTCTTCATATATATATATCATCTAAAATGTCTTCATCTATATTCATGATAATTTTTGTTTTGAAGTTTTAATTTTTATTAATATAAAGTATGGTAATTTTTTATTCCCCGTTTTTGCTTTTTGTTTTTATCAATTGAAAAAAATTGAAATAAATCAAATTATAAAGGAACCAGCCATTGCCATTGGTTTTATTTTAACTATTATCTTCAATTTGTATCATAAAATTTCATTGCTATATTCGGCTGCACTGAAACCCCCAATGATAGCAGTGATAGCAGTGAAGTGTGTTATACCCAGTCCAGTTAGTATGTTAATGGCCAGCTAGAATTCTATAATTTCGGCCGCTTAATGTTCTCCTTCTCCATGAAGCTTCCTTGCACATGACGCCTCCAATTGGTTTACTCTTTTCCTTGTGGGAGAAGCCTCCTCCGCCTTCGTCTTCCTCTACGTATATATACACATTGTCTTCCTGTGTGTATATGTAGACATCGTCGGGATCAATCGAAGTCGAAAACGCTTTACCTCTTGTAAGTAACAAGGAATGAAAATTACCAGCAAAACATTAATTCCGAATTTGGTTCTCCTGTTAGCTATAGCAGTAGCAATGGGGATGAACAAATTAAGTCTGTCTTCAGTGAACCAGGAGCTCGCTAATCTGTGCAAGGATCCTGCCAGTAGATGTATAGCTATGACAGCTCTCACGAAGCATATTGAGCAGCTGGAGTCAAAATTCGTGCCCCGCTTCCTCCGACAAGTCTTCGAATTTGCTCGTAAATCCAAGGGCTCTCATATCCATGCGATAACTCTCTGTGAATTAGCTGCTCGAAAGCACGGAACCCATTTAGTTTATCATGTAAGCATTATCATGAGCATGCTCACGGTAGCCCTGAAATCCAGCTCAGTGAATTCGAACATTGCTCTACGGCAGGCCTGTGCAAAGCTTGTTCGTTCCATATCCAATTATATAATCTACCCCGTCAGCCTGACATCTTTGAAACATCAAATATTTAGAGATTTATGTAATCGAGTTGCAGAAGCACCGGGGTGCATCCATGCTCTGGTAGAGTCCCATAGCTGGAAGTTCGCGCCGGAAGAAGTGATAAACGAAGTCTGCTTGCAAGCAACAAGAGCGCTAATGGAGGCCAAAGGATCGCCTGACGTTATGGGTCACATGCAGTTAATGTGCTCTCTTGTAAAAACTAACTGCCTCAATCTGCAGCCTTATGGTCGCGTACTGCTGAAGGCAGGGGTCGAAATATTTGAAAGTGCGACTAATTGGCAACAGCGGCTGAACGCTGTTCAGGTGATAAATAGTTTTCTTAAGTCAATGGAAGCGATGATTTTGCGCATGGAACTTCCAAGGCTGCTCAAAGTTTTAGAGAGCCACCGAAATGATAAAATATATTCTCTGAGAAAAGCCGTGGCAGAAGCCATTCGCAGGGCGAAATTGATTTTGTCTTCTGATCAAAGCACAAACTACATCCCCAAGTATCCGGCTTTAAGTCGAGAGGTATGCCAAAATGTCATCTTATTATTAATAATTATTTGTTTCCCGGTTAAACACTGGCATCTTATTATTAATAATTATTTGTTTCCCGGTTAAACACAGCCACATTAATAAAGTGGTTTAAATTCACCCTTTCAATAAACTTATGGAAGATGAAAAATTATGTGGATCCAAGTATTCAACAATATGGCTATGCTAATTAATGAATAATAAAGAAAGGTGAGAGGGTTAATATGTCCTGGTTTATATATAAATTATAGTTGAGTGGTGTGTTTTTTGAGAATTTGTTAGGATCAATAAAGTTTCTAGGGTAGATAACCATGATTGTTCATATTTAATTATGGTTGTCTATTCTTATATATGTTTTTAGAATTTCAATATAATTATGTAGAAGGTGTTTTTTATTATAAGGTTCTATGAGGTAATACAGTAGAGATTTGTAGACAACACTGTAGAGATTTTCTATGTGGCATTTTACTTTTTGGTAGTTGCTTTCTCAGTTTAACTCCGTAGCCTTTTACTTTTAACTCCGTGGCCCTCCCTGACCCTGATTTTCCATGTGGCATTTTACCTTCGGGTAGTTGCCCTCTCTCTTAGTTTGTAGCCCTCCCCCTCTTTTTAAGGTCGTTGTTTTTGGTGGTGATTTCCATTATCGCTTTCTGCAGTGAGTTTAAGGTTATGGGTATTTCTTTTCACCATAATGTACAAATACTAGTTATTAAAATTATTAAGTGAATGGTAGGGATTTAACCTCTATAAAATATCTTATAATATTCTTAATAGTATAGACAAATTAAATGTAAAGTTTTGTTTGGAAAGTAGTTATGTTTTTTTCATCATTTTAATTAAAACCATTAATTAAAATAATTATCATATGAACAAGTGTTATATGAAAAGAAATAGGTTATGGTTTTTAGTCATGTGGTATTTATAACTAATGGTATTAGTCCATGACATTGTAACAAAACCTATTTATATATTAAGAATCTCCATAATAAAATAAAATTTTTAAATAAAATTGAAGTGATATTTAACTTTCATTTATATTATATAATTGGGTTAGTTATAATTTGACTAATGAATTAGAATTAGAATCTTTTAATTTATTCTTATTTTCCGCATAATTTCAGAAATCTATGGATGTTGATGACTTCCTTGTAGTGAGCACTAAACGAAGGAGTGATCATCTGAAGTCTTTAAGGGATGGAAATGTTTATTCTTCCCTAAATCCAACTGCCAATTCTGTAAGACGTGAAGAGCTTGTAAGGCACAGGGAGGGTTTTGGCAGCCAGAATTCAAGCATGGCAGAATGGAGAGTGAGGAACAATCCCATTGCCGACGACAAGTTTCTATCAGAGGAATCGAATGGAAGAATGATTGTTGGCTTAAAAGGCGGGGTATTGATTGACGAAGTGGAACTTGTGTATGCTGACCATGGAAGTTTTGACATTAGAATCAATACTCAACAGGAAGAGATGTGTTCTGCAGCCTCTTCAAATATTGAAGGAAGTGAAAATGTATCATTAACTTCGTCGAGCAATATTTTCAAGTTGCCCAACCCAGAAAGAGAGAAGAAATCGCCGAGCAATCATCTGGTCGAGAAAACCGAAGACTTACAGGCAATAATGGCAGGTGACTATGCAGGGTTGGAGCAGGAAGCTGGTTCAACTTCGGCACTGGAGTTGCACCAAGATAAGGGTTCAGTGTACTCGAGCCGAACGGGTAAAAGCAGGACAACAATGCTATCTAGGAGCTGGAAGAAAGTGAGGGGATCGATAGGGTTAGTTTTGCGAGCAACTTTGTGCGCTGCCTTAATAATTCCCGCAGGTATTGCTTCATCCAAGTTCTTGAAAATGCAAGAGGGGTGCCATATTTTTGCTCCTAAAATGCAGGCCCATACAGAGATTTGTTACACAAAACCGTATTGCAAAACAACTCATCCTGCAACGTAATGACACAGATTTGCAATTTTTTAGAACATTAAGATGAAGAGAATATTATGTTTTCGAAATTATGTTGAAATTCGATGCCCATTGTCGACCTCTTCCAATATTTCTCTGAGAAAAGCCGCATCATTCCAATGATTTGCAATACATAAAAGCATCCCAGAACTATTCTTGGAGGCCGAATACGTGGACGAGTTTTAGAAGGTGAAAGCCTTAAACCTGAAGCAGCCTTACCTGGATTCAAAGCCCTTGCTTTAAGGGGATAATTATGTATGTTTCAAACATTAAGATGAAGACAATATTATTCAGTTGAAGTTGGATGGCCATTGCCGACCATTTTAAATATATAAATGCAAGTTCAAGAAGATTTGTAAAACGAGAAATTAAAAAGAAAAGAAAAGACTAGAAAGCAATTTTTTTACATTCAGCATCTTGGGCATGAATTGATAAGACTAGAATATCTTACAAAGTGCATAACAGGAAAATAAGAAAATAAGCTTATGGTAATCCAATTTCAATTATGAAAATAAGTTTATGATCATCCAATTTCAATTTAAAAAAAAAAAAAAGCTTATGGTAATCCAATTTCAATTAAGAAAATAAGTTTATGATCATCCAATTTCAAATAGGAGAAAAATTTGAAATTTTGTTAATAAAATAGTCAAAATTTATGCCATAATTTATATCCATGCCATAGAATTATAAATAACGTGAGAGCTTATGCCAATATATTGTTCAATTAGAATATAGTTTAAAAAATATATATAAAAAATCTTAATTCATGGATGTGATTGAATCATGTATGTAGCTAAAGAATCCAAAAATAACTTAGGTTTAAAAGTTCATGTGTAGGGAACAGGTACATAGATCTAACATGCATTTGAATTCAAATTTCTCTAGAACATGCATTTGAATCCATAACAAGCATTGCTATCGAGAATAAGAAAACATGTAATGCTTTAAAAATAATCTTCATTAAATAGACGGCTAAAAAGAGGAAGAAGTCCTAAGGAAAAGTTGAAACACAAAAAGGAGCCACATAAGTATAAGTAATTGTGATGAAGGTGATTAGTATTTTGATAGATACTGTAATCAAAGTTATTATTATAAAAAATATAGATTTTAAGCTTGAGTACAAGGATAAAATATTTGAAATGAAATAGTAAAGAGTTAATTTTGTAGAAGAAAATGTAGACTTCCATTATAATGGTTTTTTATAATGAAGATGTTACATTTATAGAAACATCTGTACCATAGCTTAAAAACTAGATAATAATTTCTATAATGGATAAATGCATCATTTTAATCAAGACACAGAAATATTTTATTATGCCTTTAGTTGAGCACATAATATGTTTAACACAATATGTTTAGTGTTAAGAAACTATTTGAAAAAGTATATTTAGCTGTCTTTGAGGATAACAAATGTGGACCCACCTATAATGACGATTTTAGATACAAAATTGTTGTAAAGGTTTTAGTGAAGATAATTTAATGCTTTCTCTTGAGCTTGTCAGTGGAATAAGTCTCGGTTGTGATATATGAGGTTTTTCTATGTTAGTTTCCATGTTTAGTATTTACTTTATAAGAAAATTATGGTGAATGGGTTGACAAGGATGGAACATAAAGATCAAATATACAGAGGTTCCATTTTTAGAAAATAATAAAGAGACTCTTTTCAATATGTATATCATGGAGGTCCAATGCACCCCTTATGATGGTGCATTCAAATATGTGTGATTTAATGAAAACACATTTTATTGGTGATTGCATGCAATTCATTAACTTTAGTGATAATTTTAGTAGAAGGAAATTGATATTTTTTTCCTAAAGAGAAATAATAAGCTTTTAGTTTATCAAGAGTTGATTTTTGAAGGTTTATATAAATGGAAGCAACAAACTTACTTTCTATGAGTTCCAATGTTTTTTCAAAGAGAATGAATAAATATATAGTTGAAGGAAAACTGTGCTCCTTAGAAAAAAAGGAGTGGATGAACATAAAAATAGAAAATCATTTGCATATAATATTATTAAGGTGAAGGGACTTCCAAAATATATTTGGATAGGGGCTATCGCTGCTTCGATTTTTTGTTGAATAAAATTCCTATGAACAAGGCAAAGGGCATGCTGCAATAGGAGGATTGGGGCACAAGAAAGCCTCATGTGGCTCATATTTCAATGCTTGCTCTTGTGATCCCAAGGAGAAGCAACAAAAAATTCATGATAAAAGTGAAAAGTGCATAATCTAGTAACAAAAGAATTAATGTTTAGCCATGAATAATATTTTTTTGAAGAGTTAAACTAGTCATGGAAAGAAGATGTAAAGAAAGAAAAATAAAAAATTGTAAAAACAAGCTTATAAGCTAGTATCTCACAATTTCTGGCAATCATTACTAACAACTCAAGTTTGAGTGATAGTCAAGTTTCACCTTCAAGAACTTCTTCATAAAGTTCTAATATCATTCCAACATTAAATGTAATTCCTGTATGAAAGGTAAAGATTATAAAAGAAAATTTTCAAAAAACTAACAATAGAGGTTATGGTGTTAACTTTGCTCTTATTTCACAAGTTTATCTTGAAAAAATAAATTATAAAGATGTATTGAGACATATAGTTTAGCATGTACCAAGAATGAATAAATTAATGCAATATAAGGAAATGGAATGAAAGCATGTCAGAGGAGTCAAACGAGTCTTAAAATATAAGCATAAGATAAATGTGTTATTTGAAACACACAAGAAAATATTGCTACTAAAAGGTTACTCATAAGCACGATATATAGATTCCAATGAAACTTTTTTTCTAGTAGCAAGATTAGAAACTATAAGGACTCTTTTGGCATTAATATCTCAATCTAAGTGGAAAACATTTCAGTTAGATGTCCAACCAGGATTTTCAATGAGGTGCCAGTTGAAGACATGTGCCTAAAGTATCCCCCAAGTTATGAAATCGCAAGCCACAAATGAAAGGCTTAGAGTTTTAAGAAGGTTTTATATTGATCTAAGCAAGTTCCAAAGTCATAATGTGGAAAAAACCATGAATTCCTTCATAAAAATTATTTCAATGGAAGTGTATGTGAGTCAAATCTCTATGTGAAGTCTAGGAGTAATAATGAGTTGTTCATTTCATGCTCATATGTACATGAAATCAATTATACTATAAATAGCAAGTCATTGATGGATGAACTTAGGCCTGCAATGAAAAATAATTTTGAGATGTCATATTTAGCGTCATTGTGATATTTCCTTGACACGGAAGTAAGTGAATTGAATGATGACATTTTTGTTTCTGAGGAAAGAATGTAGTATATTTTTTTTAAAGTTTAAAATAAACATGGTAAGGAATTAAGAAGATAGGTGAGATTGGGTGAGAAATTAATTAATGGTGATGGAAACAATAAAGTTGATCGTCCAACTTATAGGAGGCTAGTGGGAAACCTTATGTATCCCACTACAACTATAACTAATATAAGGTATGCTATGAGCATAGTTTTAACATTTGTGTAGGATACAAGTGAGACACATTTTCATGCACCAAATAGAACACTAAATTATGCCAATGTTGCACATAGTTTTTTTATTTTGTATACTTCATCCAATGATTATGTTTTGGTTGGGTACACATATAGTGATTGGGAAAAGTCCATATATGATCATAAAAGTAGTTCATAATATTGTTTTATGATTGAATTAGGTTTTATCTCATCATAATCAAGGAATAAATCCAAAATTTCCTAATAAATAGTAGAAGCAATACATTTTTCAACCTTAGCAATGCATAATGTGGTTTTGTTGAAAAACGTAGGGAGAGATTGGAAACAATAAATAATTATAATGTGGGTGCATGGAGACGCTGCCCAATTGAGGTGCAACATGAGCATGGTAGCAATAATTTTTAGAATAAACATATGTTACTAAAAAAGACAAATGCCTTTGCCAAACCTTCATGTTGGCTAATGATGTGGAAAAACAATGAAAAACACTATTTTTTTAAATGTGCACATGGTTTTCATAATATGCATCTCTCTCTCTCTCTCTCTCTCTCTCTCTCTCTCTCGGCCACATTGTTCCCTACAAATCCCACTACCTAGCCACAAAGGAACATGATATTCATCCCAAATTTCTCTCTCTCTCTCTCTCTCTTGGCAACATTGTTCCCTACAAACCCCACTACCTAGCCACAAAGGAACATGATATTCATCCCAAATTTCTCTCTCTCTCTCTCTCGATCACATTGTTCCCTACAAACCCTACTACCTAGCCATAAAGGAACATGATATTCATCCCAAATTTCTCTCTCTCTCTCAAAAACCCCACTACCTAGCCACAAAGGAAACATGATATTCATCCCAACTCTCTCTCTCTCTCTCTCTCTCTCAAAAACCCCACTACCTAGCCACAAAGGAACATGATATTCATCCCAACTCTCTCTCTCTCTCTCTCGGTAAAGGTAAGTGCCCTATGTTTTCCTGTCTTCATTTTTTTCCTTTAAATGTAATAAAAAATTCAAATTTTAATTTTCTTTTTATGGAAATTTAATTTGGCACTATAGTTTCCATGAACTTTCAATTCTTTGTATGTTGAAACAAATTAAACTCCAGTTGGTCTTTTTTTCTACTCGAACTGAAATAATATGTGAATCACAAACACACTGCAAAACAAATTCCTTTGATGCAACATGTAATTGTTCCATTCTAAAACCACTCATTTCAAACTAGATTTTCTATACTTAAATCCAATTGCTCCATTGCAAATCAGATGATCACAACTTATTTTATTCAAACACACTGCAAACTAAATCAACCCACATGCTGCACACTAAAAAAATCCCGAATTACACTCGAGAATCAATCTAATCTACTACACACACTCCTATTTGGTGTCCTTAACACTCTTTCTATTAGGGCCCTTAGAATATCTGACTTTGAGTATCTTAATGGAGATATTAGACGGTTAACCTTTGTATTCAAAAGTATAGGATATAAATATAAGGATATTAAGAAAGTTGTAAAAAGAGATGAAGGAAAGATCCTCTCCAAAGACCCTCAAGCTAATTGTGGTAAAGTATTCCTACCATTCATTCAAGGAGTTACATACAAGATTGCAAATATTTTTGGGAGGAAGGACATATTCACTCAGTTTACAACATCAAGAATGATAAAGCAAAGAATGAGGTATGTCAAGGATAACATTGATCAACGACGGCTTAAAGGAGTTTATAAAATTGATTGTTCTTGTTCCAGGAGTTATATTGGAGAGACGAGGCACTCATTTCAAAGAAGACTAAAAGGGCATGGAGTTGATATTAAGAATGAGAGATCACACAATTAAACCCTTGCATAACACTTCTTAAAGACTAAGCATCATGTTTTTTTAGAAAGTTCCAATATTATTGCCAAGGAAGAACACTATCAGAAAAGGAAAATCAAAGAAGCCCTTGAGATTATGAAGCATCCACATAATTTCAGCAAGGATGGGGGGAGCGAGATTAGTGGAAATTGGCTTCGTCTAATCAGACATATTAGTTCTTCGAGTTCTTCTTCTCAGGTATAGTATTCTAGGTATAATTTTTTATCATTTTCCTTATCTCCAATTTCATGAATTAAAATTAAAATTAAAATGAAAAATATCTTTTAGCTCCAGCATTAATTAATTATTTTAATTAATATTTGCAATAATAATAATTTATCATTTTTAGAAGGAATACAAATTAATATAATAAGAAAAATAATTATTATTATTAATATTTGTAAAAATAATGATAATAAATTACTACTAAAAGGATCATTATTATTTTACATGAATGTAATATAGAAATATGTCTCTGCAGTTAATCACATATTTCTACATTAATGGATCACAAAGATTAGATCTAACATGAAGTAATAAAATGTTTAAAAAATAAATATTTAATCATATATATATATATTATGGAATAACAATAATTAATAAAAATAAAATAAATAATTATAGCAATAACTAATTATTATTAGTCGTTTATTTATGGAAAACTATTTTTTCATTTTTAATGAATTAATTCATGTTTACTTTTTTATAATTTATTAATTTTAGGAGTTTAGTCGATTATTTTTAATAATTTTGTTCAATTATTATTTCTTCATCTTCCCTTTAGATGTTTGACTCTTCTTTTATTCACTCATGATTCTGAGGATGGATCCCCTTTGGGATTCATAACGTTGACAAGATTAAGATAACACTGTGGAAAATCAGAACTATCTTTTTCCAAAAGAAGGCCACAGAAATTTAAAATCTAACATATATATTGTCAAGTGTGGTCATGCTTCCTTTACAACCATGTGAGCATTGGATTCACTGATAGACCACCTTGAATGCAGCTGAAAACTTGAAAAGTATATACGAGATAAAAATGAATTTCCATGAGTTGTTGATACTTACAACTGAATTTGAAAGACCACATCCTCTTTAACATTTGGAACTTCTGATCATTTCCATGAGGAAGAAAAACATGTTGTTGCATTCCATTATCATAGCAAGACATGTACTTGTCATTTTGAACTAGTAGAATCAATAATTTAGTGGAATTTCCATATAAACAAAGTTGAGCCACTAGGTGAAATAAATGCAACCAATATTAAATGCCTACTGCTTGTTCACCAATAGGGAATAGATCTAGTCTTGATCGTTGTCAGGGGAAAATTTTCTTCATTACTTTGTTCCCTAGCAATGGTGCCAAATGTTGTATTTGTTTCTTGAAGGCAGTTCTTGGTTGTGAAACTGCATCGAGAAACAAACTCAACCAATATTTAGGTTCAAGCTAACCCTTGAACTAGAGGGGGCTCTCTCAAGTGTTATGAGGCTTTTTAATGTTGTTTATTGTCATTGGACAACAGCCTATTAAGCACAATGGCCATATCTAGGGTTTTGTTGTATAGGTGGTTGCTAATGAGTCATAAATCCCTTCTCAGAAACAAAGCCTACTCTTACGTATGCCTTATCAAAGTGCCAGCGTTCATGTATGTCAAAATAACATAGGTGGAAATGATGATGATGGAGGAATGGAGGAGAAATTAGAGAATTAGATATCCTCCATGAATACCTAATTATCTAATTAAGAGCATAAGTGTGTAGAAGGATCTCTACACCAAACAACAATACATTTAAGATTTTTATAGAAGCGACAATCTATTGATTTGGAGGGATCAACAGTGACATATTATCACCATGATCTACTTAGTAAATAACATAACAATGTGATAGGTTGTCAGGGAGGCTAACACTCAACCTAGCCTTACCCAGTGTCCTATACAACCTTAAAGATATGCAAAAACAAGACATGTAATCACTGCAAATTACATACATGTGAACAATTTATGTCATAAAATTGAAGCCATTAACATTTATTCAAAATTTTGCAATAGAAGTATTTACAAAAAATGCAGGGTTTTGGCATCAAAAGCCAACCCTTTTACATTACAAATGAAACAATATATAGGAAAACATTAGTCCTAAAGCAGTTACAAAATTTCAGGAATAAAATCCTAATAATAAAGTAAAAGTAAATAAAAATATTCAATTTGTTGTATGAAATATGGAGTTGTTTGTAAGTCTTTTTCCTTGAAATCTTGAGTTAGTTCACTAACTACTAGAAATATGCGAAGTGATCCTTAATATGTTGAACTTCTGCTGCTAGGTGTCTTTGGACGGTTGATATCTCTGCTTGAAAATCTAAATATGGTCCTTGAAATCTACAACAACCTCCAACTATTGATTTTTTGATACTAGGTGTCTTTTGACCCCTTCGAAATTTGCAACTGCACCCCTATGGTGATCTAGAAATGTAGCCATTTGTCTCAAATATGCAAACTACTTACCTAAACTGCGACCTATTTCATCAGTGCTGAAATGTGTCTAAGAATAGGGGGATTCTATCCTTAATTGTCTGCCTAGAAAACTAACCTTGGAGTTGAATGAACTTTTTATTGTCACCTATCTTCTTTGGATTCCCGAGTATTGATCTTGTTTTGTTTGGAACTCCAAATGGAAGATATTTGTAGTAGGTAAAAATATCCACATAGTTTAGAGATAAAATTTATCATACTTTAACGTTTCAACCAACCAAATATGAGTACCCTTGTTACACTTGAAAAATATTGTAGAACTATCAAACATCCAGGGAAAATAAATTCCATGATTGCCCATTTGTTCATGATTGACAATAAATATGAGAAAAGACAATTTGTAGTCATAATTCTATAAACACAAGCTCCTTGCATAAATATTATTATTTAAACCAACCAACACAGTTGAACTTCTTTGAAAGATGCTACACTTCTATCCATATTTTAATCTTTCTCAATCCCCTACATTTGTGAAGAATATTTTTCAACAATTGCATTTTTAACAATAACTATACTTGTGCCATAATGAAGAAAAATTCCCTATCCCCATGAAGAACTACATGAATATCTACGATAAATATCTTCCTTTTGAAATTTTAACTGTCAGGACTAACATTCGTTTCTCTTGATCCCATAATGCATGTATAGAATATAATAGGTAAGAACAACTTATTAAAGTTCTTGAGGTAGACGAAACAATTTTTGATGATCCCAAAGAAACTGGAGCACTTGCCAAGCTATATAGTGAAAATAAAGGCACTTAAATCCTTTTCCAACTATAGTGGTCATGATTTCCTTGTTACCATATCTCATTGAGATCCAAATTAATTTTAATATCACTCAACCATGGATTTTAAAAAACATCTTGAGAAGAAACATCCAGATCAACTTATTCATGCTCTTCAAAAATATCCATCAGTAAACTACAAAATTGGATACTAGGAGAAAGGAACCCTTAAAACCTTATACCTTTCTCTGTGTGTAAACCTTGATGACTATCTCATCATTTCTATGACGCCAATAGACTACAAAAAGATGAGTCTCTCTGTCTTCTTCAACATCAAGCATTAATACTTTGAGTGTACATTTGTTTCTTTTAATCATGTGGTTAACAAATGACCATGTGTTGAAATAATTCTATCCACCATAAATTTTTAATTTATATTAGATGAAACAAGCACTACTCTTCAATACTGTAATAATTATGACAAGTCATTGTGCGCTAAAATATATATTTTGGGCTTTAAATAAGGCTGAATATAGGTGTGGAAAAGTCATTATTATGTTATCTAGCTTCAATATAAGGTCATCATGTCTCAATTTCCTAGTTCCAAAAATCATCTGCCTAAACCTTAGTGATTTGTATACACATCAAGTAAAAAGCTATTTTCTAGATGATTATTTTGAACAATTTGAGTTATAGTTAGCAATATTGATACTTTAGATGTTATATCTACAAGAATTATAAGATTATTGAACCTATGATCTCTCATCCAACATCCAACACTTCATTAAAAGATATAACACTTGTTGGAACCGAACAATTTCTTGCGTGTAAATTTTATTTCTACAAAAATTGCTAGAGAAGATAACATTGACAACACATTTAATATTTTCTTAAAAAATTACTTTGGCAAAGAACGCCAAATCTTGTTCACATGTGTTTTGAAAAAAAACAAATATGCCAAAAATTGAACATATGCCCTTTACAAAACTAGCAAAAATTGAACATATACCCTTTACAAAACTAGCAAAATATTTCTATCTACTAAAACTTTCACAGAAGTTGGCGCATAAAACCTAATTGGGACCATCTTATAAAAAAACCACCTCTCGTATTTTTGACATTTGACTTAACTTTAAGGTTAAATTCATTGCCTATAAAGCACTGCGAAATTTTAAATTAAGGTACAAAGAAAAAAAAATATTTCTTTTTTCACAATAAAAAACTCTCTTTAACCATCGACTTCCTTTTTCTTTGCGTTTCAGCCATCGAATTCAGAGACTTCCTCTCCTAATGATACAAAGTCACCAATATCTAATTTTCATGAAATCATTATGATTCTGCTAATAGCTTACAATTTGAATGCAGAATTTCTGCTGACAGTGAAAACCATTTCTCAAAAGGTTGCACCAATGCTCGCCTAAAATTGACAAATATGTATCTTGAGATCATTAATATCTGGCTTGAATCGTCCATGTGATGGTATATCTCTCTAATATGCATCATTGTATGACATAAGGGAAAGGCTCATTTCCACAAAAACTAGCGGAATGCGGAGGGGGGTACTTGAATTTTGAGTTTTTTGCAACAACATGTGCACAATTTACCTTGAGATGACACATCAATAAATGTGGTTTTAATGGAACCATCTATTGCAGACACCCTCCCCCCGCCTTTGGTTTAAATTTGGATGGGCAAGGGTTCCCACAATTCACCTATGAATGTCACATATAAAAATGGTTTCCCACCATGTATCTATGCGATTACCTGATATCACAGCTTTGAATCCCTTTAGAAATTTTGAAAAACTGATTGGATAGAACCCTTGACCATAGCAGTTAACCTTGGCTCCTTTTTCTATGGCAGATATGGGATACATCCTACATTTGAAACTCCAAGAGTATTGTATGTTTCTTATATATATCAATCCTTATGCAGTTTGTTGTAGTGATCTTTCCAAATAAATCCCATCCATATTGACTTCAAAATCGATATTTCGAAGTTTGTCGATGGTTGACTATGCTCCTTCCCTTGGCTTGTGTATTGTATGTTGATGTTTGACTTGATTTGGTGAACTTTAGTGATATATATAGCATGAAATAAGATTGGACCTTGGGCCTCTGAGCCTATTACTTTTACAACTTTGTTTTTTAAATAAATAAATTTTTAAAAATAATATATCATATTTGCTATAAAATTTAGATATTTAAATAAAAATTATTATTAAATATGGCCCATAAATATGAACAAGAATCATTTGCCTTGCCAACTTTTCATATGTCCAAGAATTTAGCTAGAAAAGACAGCAGCCATATTTCAAAAAAAATTGTAACTTTTAAAGGTGTTAGAAAAATTTACAATAGGGTCTGCATGCCCATGTAAATATGTTAAACATACTTTCAGGATTGTATACTTGGAATTAGATGCCTTTAAAGGTTGTGGGGATGAAGAGCCTCGATTTATAAGTATAATGTAATTAAACATTATTATTAATAAAATAAGGTTGGTTGTGGAGCCCACTCTATGGAAAGAGTATGGGATTGCAACTCTAGAGACAATAAGGCAATAGGTTTTTGGTGAAAAGGGCACCCTGGGGCCCACGTGACCAAGGGGGGTGACACGTGGACAATTTAATCCATGCATGTAAATAATTGTGGTTGATATTGTGGGGATGAATATTACTTAGTTATTCATTCATGCATTCATTTATGGATGGGGGAGTGACTATTCAGTCTTGGCGAGTACAAATCTTGGGAGTTCTAAGGGATGGACTCTAGAATTGGTAGAGGCATGGTTATTCAGTTTATTGCATTGGATAGGGTACATCTTAGTTTTAGAGCTTGATGCTCTAGTTTTTTGAACCCTGGTGGTTTTGGGAGCTTGGTGACTTTGGGAGCTCCTTGGATCTAGTATGGCTTTGTGGCCATGGAATTTTGGTAAGGAACTTGGTTAAGAGATAGTGAGAGAGTCTCTGTTTTAGCTCTAGAAAAAACTAAAGGGTTATTTAAGTTTGGTTTTTTAGCACTTGTACATCGATTAATAGCAGATTTCTTGAGCTATAGGATGAGACTGTTTTGGCCAACTGTAACTCACCCTAGAAGGTGGGAATTTTCGAGGGATTCAGGTTGTGTCATTTGGGTGTTAGTCAGGGGAATGCGAGCCTATAGTTGAAGACCAAGGCTGCTAGGGTTGGTGCCATGTCCAGGTGTTGGTTGGCTAAATGCTTCATTTTTTAACCCTTTTTCCCTTCAAAACCATAAATTTATACCTATGTTTTAACCTTGCAAACCCCCCTATTCCTGCACTAGTCCAAGAATCATGTCCCTTCCTACAGTAGCTTTATGTTTCATGTTTAAGGGTTACGAATGTGCTTAATTAATCATTTTCATATATTTTATACCTTTAAAGCTTTGTAACTATTAATTCTCTTCCTAGAATTATTTGATAGACAATGAATTAATCATCTTGTTAGCAAGGTCAAGTGCAGGTAGGATTCCTACACCATTGATAAATCTTCAACTACTGTGACATCTTATGACTCCATGCAAACACCATGTTCTAGAACGATCAACTCGAGTTGGGCTCAGAGCGTAGAGGAAAGTCAGGGATATGGTGGAGATTAGGTCTCCAGCTGAATACCTAGAATAGCGTTTTGTTATAGCTGAAAGGCTTAGCAAAAGCTGTTATTGTTCTTTTGTTATAGTCGAAAGGCTCAGATTGGAATGCTTGATGTAATTTGGTTACGGCCGCAGGCCTGAATGAATGTATAAAATGTAGGACTCATATGGAAAATGGGAGCAAGCGATAGCTATAGCAAGGATACTGTGATTCTGCCCTTTTGTAATTTTGCTGGTATCGCCCTTGTTCTGGGTTGTATTCGAATTCATTGTGTATATTTGATGATCAATAATAGAAAGGATCTACGACATCATTTCTCAATATTTCATTGTAATTATGTGTTGATGCATTGATTAAAGAGTTGAATCTTTACGTCTCCTAAACATGGAAACAAGCTAGTTGGCTAGGGCCCAGCAAAGCCAGCTCGTTCTCCCTCACATTCTTCTCTTTTTTCAATTAAGGTGTGTTAATTTCTTTTAATGCAAAGCATGAAGTAAATAGATGTTTCTTTTATTCTTCTACAAAGTTTGAATCAGATTTCATTACAGTGTGACGGATCCATGGTGTGCATGCTCGATTGAAGTTTAATCTTATGATTCCCTTCTTTGAAGTTTAATCTTGTTTTCTACCTGGAACGTGCAAGCGCACGTTCCTGCACTAGTGCATTTATAGTATGGCATATTGATTCTTCTGGTTCATTACAATAATAGTATTTTATTTTTATTTGATAAGTCTTAATGCGATTCTAAAGAGCGCGATTTTTATTCCAAAGTTCTTTTGACATTTTGAATTAAACATACTTTTGATAATCAGAAACCGAACGTTGTTGCAACACACTGGTCTTTGCCTACACTTTATGCTATTTAGAAAAAATCAGACTTATGCGTAATGATTCTTCAAGGAAATATTATGAGTTAAGAACGTTATGAATGCAGATCAGTTCATGTGGATAACTATTACAGGATTGAAGCCTACTGTCACAATTAAATGATACTTTAGATTACATGTAGAAGTTCCTTAATTAAAGAAGAGTGCGCTTTGACTTTGGAAATTAATTCTTGTTTTAGACATTAAGATTGGTTGAAGCATATTTTAGTTTGAGGAATTTATTTTGAATTTTTGTTCACCTTTGCAAGCTATTTTTCCTAGTTAACACATTCTTTATTTTCTCGAAAGAAGGATTGGAAAACTTGGTGCAAGAACCTCTGTCCCAATACAGGAATTGATCTCCAGATACAGGAATAGAGTGTTATAGCCTTGACGCTTAGAGCTCCTGCATGAAAACATAAATCTTCAGTACAGGTGTAAAATATACTCCCAACACCTAATCTTTGTTCTAGAACTAGTGCAAGCACATTGTAGAAGTACAAGAATAATAACTTAGTACAGGTAAGAAGATCTATAAGGAGTCAGATATCTTCAAGGGTTCAATTATTAACTTGGCACACAACTATACTGAAGATAAACATAGATTTACATTTTCATTAATCAAATATTGTTTGCAAGAGGTTTTGGGAATTCCTTTCATTTATTTTCCTGCAAAAGTACTTTCTTTCATATTCCATCACTAGAATATCTTTGTTGTAAATTTTCGAGTGATATTTTCTCTTTTTTTTTTTTTCTTTTCTTTTTTTTTTTATTCTGCAAGATTGCAATTAAGGAACTAGGAATAGATTTTGGAAAAGTTCATATCATTTTTGGCATTTCCTGTGCTTCGTCTCTAAGTTTAAGAAACCCTCGTGTTGAAAATTAAGTGTTGAAGGATTTTGCCTAACCGCAATTCCTGCACCCAACATTTTGGCATCATTGTTGGGGAGGCGATTTGAAATTGGTAAGAAATTTCCATTTTCTACAATAGGGGTAAGTTTGCTATTATTGTTTTTGCAATATGCTTCTGTTGTTTTGAGGATTTTACGAGTGTTGATTTTTTTCCATTGCAGTAATTAACAGAGTCTTTTTTCTTTTATAAGAATTTGAATTTTGTTTTTGGATTTGATTTTTTAAAATGAATTCCTAAGAAAGGTAGGGGTCTAAAGCCCAATAAGGGCCGAAAACACACTAAAATATCTGAAAACTCTTCTCGTATTGGACCTTCTTTTGTAGGTAGAAAGTCCAAGCTAATGCATACTCATCACGCCGGAATAGTCCACTTGGATTCTAGACACAGTGATTCAGGTGTGACACAACCCAAAAAGGGGAAGAAGAAGGCTAAAGGCGATCGGAAAGTTCAATTTAGAATTAGTCAACCTTCACCTTCTAGAAGTGGTTTGATTGGAGGCACAACAATGGCTGATCATGAAGACCAGGTAGAGGGGTTTGGCAATGTACAAATGAAAAATATTTCACGTTCAACTCTTTGACACTTTAATGGTAAGGTGCATGAAGACCTAGATTCATTTCTTTTTGAATTTGATATATTGTGTCGGAGTTATGATTATTCTTCTGATGCCCAGAAATTAAAGTTGTTTCTTGCAGCTGTCAAGGATTCAGCCTTGCACTGGTTCATGGGACTAGGAGGAAACACTGTAAGTTCTTGGGACCAAATGAAGAGAGTATTTTTGAATAAATATCAAGAATATTGTAAAACTAGAGAAATGTAGGATGAGATCTTCACTATTGTACAAGGTAATGTTGAGACTTTCGAGGATTACTTAGCGAGGTTTTTGTATATACACAAATTTGATTTAAGTACTATTCAGACCTTGTTCCTATGAGGACTTACTGAGGATTTTAGACATAATCTAAAATTGTTAGGACAAGTAGATATTGCTCAGAAAAATTTTGAACAACTATGTGACTTGTGCGGGATGTTCTCTAGAAACCAATCTAGATCCACTAGAGGAGGTAGAAGCAAAACTAACAAACTAGGATCTATAAATGCTATGATCATTAGCTTGGAGAATAAGATGGACAACATGAAAATTGAAATAATCAATACTATTAGCAAACAAATAGACTCTTTTGAAATTTCAGCAAAAATTAGAAAAAGAACAAGTGTCGTTGTCTATTTTTTGTCCGAATTGTAGAAAAAAGCATCCTTTAAGAGAATGTCCTGGTGATATGAAAAGTGATAATAAATGTGTGATTTGTGCAGAGAACCATGCCACCAACGGGTGCCCCTCCATATTGAGATTAAAATTTGTACTTGAAGGAGAGCATTCTGAAGCTGAATCCTTACATGCCATGGGAGCACGAACAAACTGGCCATAGGTAAGTGCAGGTATGGCTCCTGAACCACATTTTTATGGCTATAATGCATCTCCATATTCCTATTATAATAATAATAATCATCTCAACATTGGCAGCATGGGAACCACTTTCATCATGGACAGTCCTCTCAACCTTGGCAACAAGGATGGAGATGGCCAAACCATTCATATCATTCCTATCCTGCTCATAAGACATCATATCCTCCTTCCTATGCACCACACCATATGTCACAACCATCTTTTCCCTCTCTACCTCAGCAAAGTCAATCATTACCACCATTTTCTTTGCGACCACCATTTAGACCACCTTAACTACCTGCTCAACTGGTATTGAATCCTAATAATAAGGTGGTACAATTGATTCATTCGGTTGGACCGTCCCCTCTTCCTACCTATCGAACCTTCCTGGTTGGGATAAATGAGCTTCAATTGAGATCAGGAAGGGTGGTTAAATCAGAAAAACAAAAATAGTCCACAGTGATTATTGAGGAGAAAAATGAGGAGGTAACTCTTGATCATTCAAAAAATAGTGTCACCCTTTAGCCCATTCCCGTACCTTCAGATTTGCCATCTTCTTCAAGCCATCCCCCCTATCTAGAGCAGTTGGTCATGGAGAAGAGCGACCCTGATTCCACCTTGGCTTCTAAATTAAGGAATATTTGTATAAAGGTTCCTTTACTTCAAGCTATTCGATAAATTCCCATTTATACAAAGATCATTCGGGAATTATGTCTTAAAAAGCCAAGGAGGAAGAGAGTAGAACCTTAGACCATTCAGTTTGCTGGTAGAGTAGTTGAGTTGATGATAGGATGTGTATCAATGGAGAAATATACAGATCCTGGAAACCTAGTTGTTTCTATCCAGATAGGTGATATCCTTGTCTCTAATGTATTAATAGACTCAGGGGTGGCCATCAATGTGATGACCAGGCAAACCATGGAACAACTTGGGTTGAGCCATATTCGTCCTACACCCACCATGCTTGAACTTGTAGACAGATCTAAAGCCCGATGGAGTGTTGGACAATGTGGTTGTCTCTATAGATTCATGGGAATACCTTGCAGATTTCATTGTGCTTCAGCCAAAGAATCCAGTGGGAGGACATCCTTTGATTTTTGGACGACCATGTCTTGCCACAACTGTTGTTTATATTGGATGTCATTCTGGTGATATGTACATTTCACATGGAGACTCTAGGAAAAAGGTCACCTTATACCCACTTGCTAGATCTGTTCAGGAACTCAAGGATACCTTATGGTTAGATTATGACAGTAGTGATGAGAAGACACGGCCTATTTCTTTGATTTAGCATCATACTGAGTTTGCTCAAGATGGTGAATTGTGATATTTCTTGAACAATCTAGACACTACGCCTAGTTTTGATAAAATTCATTGGATCTTTAGTCTGGATTTTCAAGAAAACTATGATTCCCATCTTTCCTTATCCCATACTGTGGCATCATATTCCTGTACTCTTGAGCCTGAGACCACTCTTGTTGAAATTAGTCTAGGAAAATCCTTACACATTAGTTTAGACCCAGATTCATCTCAGCAAGAGAAACTTGTTACCTTATTGCGAGATCATTTAGATGCATTCGCTTGGAGTTATGAAGACATGAAAGGCATTCCTCCTGAGACTTGTACTCATCATATCTATACCCAAGAGGGAGCCTGACCTGTCCGACAACCCCAGAGACGAATGAATCTCATGCTAAGAGATATTGTTAAGGAAGAATTACAAAAACTCTTAGATGCTAATTTCATCTACCCCATTTCTGACAGTTAGTGGTTCTCTCCATTAGTGATAGTCCCTAAGAAAGATGGGAGATGACATATTTGCTTTGACTATCACGAATTAAACAAAGCCACTCTTAAGGATTACTTTCCCCTTCCTTTCATCGATCAAGTGCTAGATACCCTTGCTAGTAAAAAGTACTTTTCATTTTTAGATGTCCTTAGTGGGTATAACCAAATCCAGATCACAACCTCAGATCAAAACAAAACCACCTTTACATGCCCTTGGGGTACAATTTCCTAATGAGTGCTTCCTTTCAGGTTGTGTAATGCACCCACTACCTTTCACAGGGTTGTGCTGGCTATTTTTGCTGATCTTGAATGTGTTGAGATTTATATGGATGACTTTTCTGTGTTTGGTAACTCATTTGATGAAGCTCTTAAAAGATTAGAAAAAAGTTCCTTTATGTTGCCAAGAGGCCCATATTGCTTTGAGTGATAAAAAATGTAAATTAATGTGAAAAGTAGGAGTGGTTCTTGGTTATTTGATTTTTGAAAAAGGTATTCAGGTAGACCCCTCTAAAATTGAAGTCATTATTCGTCTGCCCACACCCAAAACTCAAAGGGAAGTGAGAGGTTTCATAGGACATGCTAGTTATTACCGGAGATTCATTGAAATTTTTTCCAAGATTGCTACCCCCCTTTTTCGATTACTAGCTAAGGATAGTGAATTCACTTGGTCTATGGCTTGCTAACAGTCATTTGAAACATTAAAGAAAAAATTAGTACAGGAATCAGTTTTGAGAGGACCAAACTTGTCCCTGCCATTTCATATTTCCTCTGATGCTTCAAACACTGTTATTGGTGCAGCCTTAGGACAAGAGGAGAATAAACAGTCCTATGTTATTTACTACATCAGTAAAAATTTGTCACCTGCCAAATTTAACTATACAGTGACTGAGAAACAATTTTTAGCCATTATTTTTTCTATTAATAAATTTAGACATTACATTATAGGATATGAAGTTTATGTGCATACTGATCATTCTTCTATAAGATATTTAATGAATAAACCTTTAACTAGTGGTAGAGTGACTAGGTGGTTACTTCTATTACAGGAATTCAATGTTACAATTATTGATAGGCCAGGAAAGTCTAATGTTGTAGCTAATTATCTTTCCAGATTAAACAATCTTGGTGAAGCAATTCATGTTGATGATGATTTCCCTGACGAAAATATTTTTTCTATGTCAACAAAATCTCCATGGTTTGCTAACATAACCAACTATTTAGTCACCGGAAAGACACCACCTCACTTATCCACTTGTGAAAAACAGAATATTATTCAGAAAAGTGATTCATATTCTTAGATACATGGGAGACCTCTTTTACATTGGACCAGATTTTATTATTCATAAATGTGTAAGAGAGGAAGAAATGTTTGATATTTTAAAATTTTCCCATGATGAACCTTGCGGTGGCCACTTTACTGACAAATGAACTGCATATAAATTTTTATGCACTGGCTATTTTTGGCCTTCTTTGTTTAATGATGCCAAACAATATGTTAGGCGTTATGATAATTGTCAATGAATGGGTCAGCCTGTTCAAGCCAATGAAATGGCTTATGTCATCAAGTCATGATTGAGCCCTTTGAAAAATGGGCTATTAATTTTGTAGGACCCATAAATCTCACATCTTTAAATAAAAGTCATATCTTGGTTTGTACTAATTTTGTTACTAAATTGGTAGAGGCTAAAGCTGTTTTTTTTTCCACTGAAAAAGTTGTTGATTTTTTGTTTAATGAAATTTTTACTAGATTTGGTGTTCCTAGAGAAACTGTTTCTGACAATGGACCATAGTTTTTTTCTAACTTGGTATAGGAAGTCATGAATCAATATAAGATTCGTCACAGGAAATCTACACCATACTACCCGAAAGCAAATGGCCATGTGGAATCCACAAATAAGGTGATCGAATTCATCCTCACCAAAACAGTAAACATGCACAAGAAGGATTGGGAAAATCAATTGCCTGAAGCCTTATGGACTTATCGAACCACTTGGAGGAACAACACAAGGAATACACCATATGAGCTAGTGTATGGAAAGCAAGTCCTTTTTCCGATTGAATTTCAGATAAAGATTTTCAAGACTACAGTTCAGTTAGGACTAGATCTCTCGGAAGCAGAGCATCAGTGTTTATTGTAGCTAAACAAGTTGGATGAATTTCGAAGGGATGTTGTTCAACAAAATATTTGGGTGCAACAACAATGCAAGAAGTGGCATGACAAGTTTATTAGGAAAAAGCAGTTCCAACGAGGTGATTGGGTACTTCTCTATGATTCTAGATTTAAACATTTTAAAGGGAAGTTCCATACTCATTGGATTGGACCGTATGAGTTGATTCAAGTCTTCGACAATGGGGCTATAGAAGTCAAAACCATCGATGGGTGAGATTCAGATTTCCTTGTGAATGGGCATAGGCTTAAAGTATATTTTCAGCCCATCACAAAGGAAGACTTCATGCAGCAAGTGCAACAACAGTCTGAACTTCAGTTGGTAGGTGGCTATGCCAGCCTATTGTAATCTGATTTCTTCTCTCTTAATGAAATTTAAGGAAAATCCAAAAAAAAATAAAATTATATAAATAATTAAAACGAAAAAGAAAAAGAATTTTTCTTGTGATTGTGAAAATAAGTTCTACTGACATGATTGCAGAAGGATCAACCTAAAAACCAACTTACTAGCAGGAAGATCAGTTTTAATAAAATGGGGATGTTGCTTGACCTTTAGATGTGCTAACTTTCACCAAGAAGAAGTAGGTTCAAGTACAGGAACTAGGCCCTTATCCAAGTTTGGGATAGTTGGCACGAAACTTTTTATTTTGGGCAACACTCAATTCCCGCTGCATTTATTTTATGGATCAGTACTATGCAGGCAGATATTAGGTGAAATTATCCCTTTCTTCTATTCCCATTTTTGAAAAAAAATCCCCTTATTTTCTTCTTTTTTATCCCAAAAATTTACCATCCCTTTCTTCAAATAAATTTCCCTATCCGATTTCGTATTTCCATTTTTGCCCTTGAATTTTTTTTCCCGAAAATTGCTTTTCGATTTATCCCTCTTGGTGGTTTCGCTCTTGAATTCCCTGTCATAATTTCCTTCCCATTCTAAAAATTTACCCTTTTTCCCACTTCTTTTTTCCCTCGTGGATTGATTGCAAGATCTGATGTGAACTCACAAATCAAATCAAAAGGCATATGTTAACACCAAAGAATGGCAAATAAAATCTCCTCTGTATATTCAACAAATCTTTTTAATCCATTTTATGAATTGTATTCTACTAGAATTCTCTTTTGGCTCCTATCAAAATTCTCTTTTTGATCCCAAAAAATATTTTCCTTCTGATGCATTAAAGAATTACATATTAAGCTTCCATTTAACCATGAACTTATAACTACATAAAAGAAGAGGAAGAGAAGAATAGCAAGTCACGCATAGAAGACACATGAGTGATATCGGAGTTCGTTGACGAGGGACTACATCTTTGAGCGCTGCTCGAATTAGTGGGGAGGCCCTGTTTTCATTAGATGACAAAATAATGAAAGTGCATCAAAAGTCAAAATGGTGACCTTATACCTCCAAAATTGAAGAAGCCTGAAAAGTGCAGATATCTGATGGAGAAACAGACAACACCATTGAGTTTGTGGCATCGATAAATGTTGAAACCATATAAAATTTGTCGAAAATTAACAAAGTGAAAATCTGGCCCCTTGGAGAAATTGCTCAAATCGTGGTTTCGACCCCCTCTCTGCACTGCTCATGGTTCCACCAGCATAGAAATGTGTTCCCGCTCCTACCTCCTCCTCCCTGATGCACTGTGCAAATAGGTTGATATGTAGTTCTGTGGGCGGACAAACCAAAGCAAGAGGTTTGGTGCAATGGAAAAAATATAAATTCATTGAGGAGGTATTGAGGGATCAAATTGCACCCCTCTCGAATTAACCTACGTATGTTTTTTTGGGGTTAATGTTGGGTGGCGGGTCGGTTGTTTTGGGTGGCCCACCCCCATTTCCACCAGTCGTTTGTTGCATATGGGTGAGGTGGAGGGGCTGCGGAGTTGACAACCTGTGCCCCCACCATATTTATAATATATGTCATTGCGTGGGCTCTGGGGTGGCGGGGTCATGGCTGCCCACCCTACTTTCATTTTTGGTGAAGGTTCTGATGGGTACCGAGGGCAGTGGGGTCATGGTCACCTGCCCCACTATTTTAATATGGTTTGCATGGTGGTTCCGGGGGCAGCGGGGTCATGGACACTTGCCCCATTTTTAATATATATATATTTTTAAATAAATAACCACTGGCCATTTTTGGGTTTTTCTAGAACCTTAGGCAGTAGAAGACAAATTAACGAACCCACAATTTCGCCCAGAATTTGGCCTAGGTTTGCTAGAAACTGGTGGCCGTATTTTGTCCAAATTGCTGCCTCCTTAAGCCTGCCAAGTCACCCAAGTCAACCCTGAACTTTGACTACTCCTAATGTTCACATACAGATTTGGTTTGACGAACCGTTTGCACCACCATGATCATGATGACGAGACCTTCAACATGAACCTAGTTCGAGCACAATCCAAACACTTTGATTTTTGACCCTTCCTGAGTCCTCTTGGACTTCTGCATGTGTCTGGAGCCACCTTGATCAATCCTCCCCACTGAGGAGCTTTTGGACCCTAAAAAAATTTACACCTAGCACATTATTTGTGTCTTTTTCAATCCACACTTTCAATTACCTGCATGAAAAACTGGTACATTTTTGCAATCATGCACACCACACATGACTCAACAACCATTCCTTTCCAACAATTTACGGCACACACTCCTTGGCCAAGGATTACATAAAAAAGAATCAATACGTCAACTACTAATAAGGAAAGGCCAAAATATCATCGTTGCGCTTTGAAGTGATGGGAAACACACCATCCCTTTTACATTTACTTGCAACATATGATTTGCAATGGTGGCCATAACAAGCTACTACCTCTAAAAAAACCAACTTAATAAAGTAGACCACTAGGAATGGGGTGGATTCATTTGTTGAACATGTTCACCTTTTGGCTCCTCTAACAATGTTTCGAGAGCATAGAGCATCAGACACATGGTTTGTTGGTGTCCCTCTTTGTTGTAATCACTACAACGATTCTTTTTCCTCCAAACTTTCAGGGCTACCTTGGGGCGCTTTCCACTAGTGTTCCTTCGATAAGTGTTCATGGAGCCCTCAGTATCGCTAGACTGTGAGGAAGGAGTTTCATCGTCTGTCGTTGGCTGGTTACTAGCTGTATTGGAGCTTTCTCCCATTCCTTTTCTGGTGTATCTGAGTCCTGCACGACACGATAATTCCTTGAATTTGATGGGGTTTATGATGCCTTGGCCTTTGATGCCAAGGCCTTTTCCCTGATACCCCATATTCTTCAATAGTTTGGATCCAATCCCTATAGTATGTTTTTCAAAAGCAGCGAATTCATCATCATGAAAATCATATGAAATTGGAGAATCTCTTTTTACCTCCACATAGCTATGTTGCCGCTTTTCCAAGGCCTCATCCTTCACTTGCAACTGGAATAGTAATATTTTTTTTTCTTCCCTTGCCTCTTGTAGAATCATCCTTAGCTCAACATTCTCTGCTTCGATGTAGTGGTTGATCTCCTCAAGTTCTTGGAGTCCTGTTGCAGGGAGTGCCCTTTTCGTTATGTCAGTTGAAATCCTTGATTCATTGCCGGAATCAAACCCCAAATCTATGGGTCCTCTTGTCGCGATCCCAAGGGATGCAACCATCATTTCATCATCAGAATCAAACCCCAAGTCAATGGGCTTACCTCATGCAAATCTCACAGCTGTGACCTTCTCATCTTCCTCTGACTCGGAATCTTGGTTTTGCTGCACGGTGATGATAACCTTATGCTTCCCTTTTCTGTCAGTCCTTTTAGGTCTCAGTTCAGGGTGCAGCTTCCAGCAATTTTCTTCTCATGCCCCTCTTTCTCACAATATGTACAAGAGGGCTTTGTTCCCCTTCTCTTTACTGTTGCGGTTCTCTTTGGGCAGTCATCTCGTCCATGTGTTCCCCTGTTTTCTAGATGAATGGCCTTTACTGTTAGGCCCCTATACTACTACTATAACCCCTTATTGTTATTAGTACAACCCCCTTATTATGTTGTTATACCCATGTAGTCCCCATATTGTTATTATTGTGCCCCATAGAAGCCCACTATTGTTATTATTGTGCCCTTACATTATCATTTTTATTTCAGCTTTGATTAATAATATTGACCTCTTAGACTCCTATATATAGAAAGGAGGTCTTGTCATTTGTATCATCTAAGAATTGTTCATTTATGTAATGTAAAGGAGGTTGGCCCCTCGAAGAGGCTTATTTCTAAGGCTTTGATCTATCTTTTTCTATCTTTTTGTGAGCTTGTTTCATAACATTTGGTATCAGAGCTTTGGATTCTAGGGTTTTGCTACTCCAAACAGGTCATCGTGGCATTTGCGCTATAAAAAAATTTCTGTGACGTTTCACATGCTAAAAAAAAACCCATTTGGGCTGAAATATTTCTAAACCTTGGTTTGAATTTCAGATCTTTTCACACTATATTTGTGGAGATATGATCTGGGGAATTTGGCCTTTTTGCAGACTCCCGGATTACATTCCAAACAAGTGACCTAGGGAAAATAGTCATAACTTTTGTTTTGAGAATTAGATTGAAATTTCATAAGAAGTTATAGAAATAGGACAAACTGTAGTTTCCTTTGTATATTTTTCAGATCCTAAGGTCACAACAGTGACACGTGGCACTTCATACAAGTTCGCTCTTTTGAAAAGGTATATAATCAGGCCATCTTTGAATATTGTGCATAACTCTTTCTTGGAGAATCTAAATTCGATCAGACTAGTGGAATTGGAAAGAGGACACAGAGGGCTAATACAGGTCGCAATTTCAAAAATAGAAGATCTGAAAGTGCAGAGTTACAGTCATTGCAAGACCGAGCTCCTGAAATCAAGAAAAGACGATATGAGGAAGTTTGATGGAAAGGATCTAGTAAATTGGATACTACAGATGGAACAATATTTTGATCTACATGGTGTACCACTGTTACAGAAGGTATGTATTGCATCTTCATATTTAGAACCTAATCAATGTTAATGGTATAAAGGGCTTTGTTCTCGTAAACAACTTGTTCCATGGTCAATTTTCATGGAGGAAATGATAGCCCATTATGAGGATACAAAGAGCAACACCTTCTTTATAGAAACACCACAACAATTGGAAGAAAAAAGAGAAAAAGGGCTTTGTTACAAAGTGGAAAGCAAGATTATGGCAACAAGGAAGTCTACGCCTCACAACTATAAAGATGGAAGCGTTATTTCTCCTAGCCTTCCACAACCTACAAGGGTTACACCACAACAATTGGAAGAAAAAAGAGAAAAAGGGCTTTGTTACAATCATGATAACAAAGACATTAAAGGTCGTAAGTGTGATGAGAAGAAATTATTTTACATTGATTGTGGGGAGGAGGAAGAAAAGAATCAAGAAACATCAAAAGAAGAGTATATACACCAGGAACCAACCCAAGAGAAAGAATAAATGAATCCGACCATATCTTGTAAATCATTGGAAAGAATTACCACTCCTAAAACTCCCAAGATAGAAGGACATATCAAGGAGAAAAAGGTTCAAGAAGTGAAAGATAAAATCAAGAAAGAAGAAATGAATCCAACCATATCTTGTAATGCATTGGCCGGAATTACCAGTCCTCAAACTATCAAGATAGAAGGACATATCAAGAAGAAAAATGTTCAAGAAGTGAAAGATCACATCGAGCATTAAGAAAAGAATCCGACCATATCTTGTAAAGAATTGGAAGAAATTACCACTCCTGAAACTCTCAAGATAGAAGGACATATCAAGAAGAAAAAGGTTCAAGCAGTGAAAGATCACATCGAGCATCAACAACAAGTTCTCCAACTTTTAAAGGATAACACCACTTTGGTACAGAATCGAATGAAACAACAGGTAGATCAACATCACAGTGAAAATTTTTTTGATGTAGGTGATTGGGTATTTTTACGGCTACATCTCAAGAAACTATTTATGAGAAGGAAATGTTGGCAATACTACATGCACTTAAGAAATTGCGACCTTACCCAATGGGAAGACACTTCAAGATGCACTCTCAAGAAAGGATGAGGATGTGGAAGCATTGTTTTGTGCTATTTCTATTATCCAACTAGATTGGCTAAACGAAGTAAGGGATGAATGGAAGAAGGATAAAGAAGTGTGGCCACTCATTCAAAAGTTGCAGAATATCCCAATTCAAACAATATTTCCATAACTTGAAGAGGAAGGAAAAATCATATTGGAACCTGGAGCAGTCACAGAAACAAGAACCCGTCAGCTACGAAATCAATCAATTTCAAAGTATCTCATCAAGTGGAAGAACTTAACCTCTGAAGATTCCACATGGGAGGACAAGAATTTTATACAGAAGCATCAAGAACTACTCAAGTGTTGAGGACAACACTTTTTGAAGGAGAGGGGCATGTTAGGCCCCCTATACTACTAGTGTTACCCCTTATTGTTATTAGTACAACCCCCTTATTACATTGTTGTGCCCATGTAGTCCCCATATTGTTATTATTGTGCCCCATAGAAGCCCACTATTGTTATTATTATACCCTTACATTATTATTTTTATGTCAGTTTTGATTATGTTGACCCCTCAAACTCCTACATAGAAATGAGGTCTTGTCATTTGTATCATCCAAGAATTGTTCAATTGTGAAATGTAAAGGAGGTTGGCCCCTCGAAGAGGCTTATTTCTAAGGCGTTGATCTATCTTTTCTATCTTTTTGTGAGCTGGTTTCATAACATTTACATTGGTTGAGTCAATGGTAGTAGGTTCAAACAATAATAATGAATGTCTAATGTAACTATGTATTGATCCAATATACTTAGTTACTACTTCAGGTGAGTTAAGTGCAATGCCCAAATTAAGTGCTTGTTTTCTAAACTCCTTGGTAAAGCTCTGAACATCCTGACCTCTACCTTGTCTGAAGTATTGCCAATCCATTAAGGCTTTTTTCTTATAACCCAAGGGATAAAATTATTATTTTCATGCAGAAATGAAACTAGGCCATGAGGAAAGAAGATTACCCACACTCTTACTACTTCACAATTTTCTCTCCCACCAAATGAGAGTGGTACTACTCAGTCGAAGAGAGGCCAACTAGATTTTTTCCTCGTCCTCTTTGATCTGTTGAATCCTGTAGTAGATCTCAATCTACCTAGTCCAATTATTAAGCTTTTCTGCATTACTTTCATCATTATATATGGGAAGATCGGATTTGACATCTAATTTAAAGAAAGGTTTCTTAGATGCACCCCTTGAATTTCTATGATGATGGTGATGAGAGGAAGAACTTTCACTCATGGAAGGAGAAGGAGGGGGTTCTTCACCACCATTTCCATGCATTGAACCTTGTTCTTCTGCCTTTTTCCCTTCTTCTTTCTCCAACCTTGAAAGAAATTGACCGACATTTTCTGCCATTGTATAGAAGGTTTTATGGAAATTGAGCCCCTCTTCATAATGAGCCTCTTCATCTACCATGCTCCTCCTTTGATGTGCACGCCCCGCTTCGGGATCGAAATACTTTAGTTTCCCTTCGCCTATTCGGAGCCTATTTCTTGATAGCATATAAACATGCAATTCACATCTACAAAGACCAACTCTGATACCACTTGATCCCAAAAAATCTTTTCCTTGTGATGCATTAAAGAATTACATATTAAGCTTGCATTTAACCATGAAATTAAAAGTGCATAAAAGAAGAGGAAGAGAAGAATAACAAGTCATGCATGGAAGACACAGAATTGATATCGGAGTTCATCCAGGAGGGACTACGTCTCTGGGCCTTGCGTGAATTAGTGGGGAGGATTTGTTTTTAATAGATGGCAAAATATTGAAAGTACATAAAAAGTCAAAATGATGACATTATACCTCCAAAATTGAAGAAGCCTAAAACTTGTAGATCTCTCATGGAGAAACAGACAACACCGTTGAGTTCATGGCATCAAGAAATGCTAAAACCATATAAAATTTGTCGAAAACTGACAAAGTGAAAATCTGGCCCCTTGGAGAAATTGCTTAGATTATGGTTCTGGCCCCCTCTCTGCATTGCTCATGGTTCCACTTGCATAGAAATGTGTTCCCGCTCCTGCCCCCTCCTCCTTGATGCACTATACAAATAGGTTGATATGTAGTTCGGTCGGCGGGTAAACCAAAGCAAGAGGCTTGGTGCAATGACAAACATATAAATTCGTTGGGGAGGGGTCAGGGGATCAAATCTCGCCCCTCCCGAATTAACCTATGTATGTTTTTTTTGGGTTGATGTTGGGTGGTGGATCCATTGTTTTGGGTGGCATGCCCCCATTTCCACTGGCTGTTTGTTGCATATGGGTGAGGTGGAGGGGTGGTGGGGTTGACAACCTGCACCCCCACCATATTTATAATATATGCCATTGTGTGGGCTCCGGGGTGGTGGGATCATGGCCGCCTACCCCACTTTGACTTTTGGTGAAGGTTCCGATGGGTAGTGGCAGTGGCAGGGTCATGGCCGCCTGTCCCACTATTTTAATATGGTTTCTATGGTGGTTCCTAGGAAAGTGGGGTCATGGCCACCCGCCCCATTTTTTAATATATATATATATATATATATATATATATATATATATATATATATATATATATATAATAAATAACCACTGGCATTTTTTGGGTTTTTCTAGAACCTTAGGCGATAGAAGACAAATTAATGAACCCAAAATTTTGCCCGAATTTTGTCCAAATTGCTGCATCCTTAACCCTGCCAAGTCACCCAAGTCAACCCTGAACTTTGACTGCTCCTAATGTTCGCATATGGACTCGGTTTGATGAACCATTCACACCTCTGTGATCACCACAATGATATCTTCAACATGAACCTAGTTTGAGCACAATCCAAACACTTTGATTTTTCAGCCTTCCTGAGTCCTCGTGGTCTTTTGCATGTGTCTGGAGCCACCTGGATCAATTTTTAGCCCATCACAATGGAATATTTCATGCAGCAAGTGCAACAATAGTCTAAACTTTAGTTGGTAGGTGGCTATGCCAGCCTATTGTAATCTGATTTCTTCATTCTTAATGAAATTTAAGGAAAATCCAATATATATATTAAAAAGAAAAATAAAAATAAAAAGAATTTTTCCTGTGACTGTGAAAATCAGTTCTACTGACATGATTGCAGAAGGATCAACCTGAAAACTAGCTTGCTAGTAGGAAGATCAGTTCTAATAAAATGGGAATGTTGTTTGACCTTTAGATGTGCTAACTTTCACCAAGAAGAAGTAGGTTCAAGTACAAGAATCGGGCCATTATCCAAGTTTGGGATAGCTGGCACGAAACTTTTTATTTTAGGCAACACTCAATTCCCACTGCATTTATTTTATGGATCAACACTATGTAGGCAGATATCAGGTGAAATTATCCCTTTCTTCTATTCTCATTTTTGAAAAAAATCCCCTTATTTTCTTCTTTTTTATCCCAAAAGTTTGCCATCCCTTTCTTCAAATAAATTTCCCTATCCAATTTTGTATTTCCCTTTTTCCCCTTGAATTTTTTTCCTGAAAAACCCTTTTTGTTTTATCCCTCTTGGTAGTTTCGCTCTTGAATTCCCTGTCGTAATTTCCTTCCCATTCTAAAAATTTACCTTTCTTCCCACTTCTTTTTCCCCTCATGGATTGATTGCAGGATCTGATGTGAACTCACAAATCAAATCAAAAGGCATATGTTAACACCAAATAAAATCTCCTTTGTATATTCAACAAATCCTTTTATTCCATTCAATGAATTGTATTCTATCAGAATTCTCTTTTGGCTCCTATTACACTACAAATATCCCTAGTGCAAGAATGTGAGTTCAAGTACAAGAAGATTCGATGTAGGCATGGGTAGTGCAAGCATGTCTAAGTGCAAGCATGCTCGGTGTAGGCATGGTTGGTGCAAGCACATTCAGTACATGCACGTTCAGTGTAGGAATCAAAAACACATGTTCCAGTGCAGGAACACTTGGTGCAAAAAAATGTGTATTGAAGCTTATCTTTTGTTTCATGAACCTTTGTACAGGTAGAATAACTGTGCCACCTGCAGATCATGACATTCAGTTTATATTATGATTAGTGCTTTGTTTCATCATTTACTAAATTAGGAAGAAATCATTTAATTACAAGGATATTTTAGGTTATGAAATCTTATCTTTTCAATGAGTACTAAGTACGCCTTATGTGAAATCATGAAGTAAACGCGGAGCAGTATGATTCTCCCAAAATTCAATACTTACCATCCCCTGGAAAACTCATCACCTGATAATAATGGCCTCACCCCATATCCGACTTTGCATGACTGTTATGTGAAATTATTGTCAGAAGCACAACTTGCAAATCAAGACTATTTTTATATGGAACAATAAAATCATCCCCTATGAGTGAACAATAAAATCATCCCTAACTACTTCAATTAGTGATTTAAATTCAAAGTGTCAATCTCACATTGATATAATTTTGTGTTAACCTTCACTTCCATCTTGAATAGGGACTGTGAATAGCTCATGACATTAAAACTGGGTTGCTTATTTTTTTTCTACTTTCTTAGACTCCCTCCACCTTCCTTGATTCCAAACGTTTTCAATAGGTACGAGATATGGATATTCATGTTATAGCTATTATTTATCCCATTCTTCCATCCTCGAGAACTTCTCCTCTCCCTGATCTCAAGGGTTTTAATAGCTTCATCAACCAATGTTGGGATTTTATGAATTTCTACTTAAATTTATCTATATCCCCTACATCCTCCCACAAAATACCCAAATACACATGCTCTGACGCAAATATGATCCATAAATTTCAATGGATATTCCACTAGGGAATTTGTCACAATAGATCTACCAGAATATATATTTGAAAAGTTGAAATTTACCCTATGTGGTTAATTCTTCCTTAGAATTTAGGATTCATTAATTATTTTTATTATACTTTTCATGCAATGATAAAATATGTGAAATAGATGAAAAATAAATAAAACTGACAACCATGATGAACATAAGATATTATTTGAGAAACCCTTATGGTAGAAAACCCAAATGGAAGGTTAGGTTACTCTCCTCTCTATTTATTTGAATGGAAATGAAAGTAAAAAGCAGTGAGATTAGTGGCCTACAGGCTACTACAGTACACAAACCTTTTCTATTTTCTCTTTCTCTATCCACCCTCAACTATGTTTTTCATCTATGGAGCAAAATTCATTCAAATCAAATGGAAGCCCTTTTCATCTTAGTAGCCTAGCAATAACACAACACAATAGCCTGTTAGTGGTTAGGTTTCACTCCTTCAACTCTCAAATAGAGATATAATATCAACTCTTATAAATTTTCTTCATCATGATCAAGTGGCTATCCCATTTTCTATGAAAAATTGAGGCTAACATGGCATCCTCTAGAATCATGGTGGTCAAAATAGGAAGATCAACTTCTAGGTGGCATACCTTTTTCATACGGAGTCTGCTTGAGGCCTTTATTGTACCATTGGGGAGCTATTTGAGTGTAGAATAACACAATTGGTTAGATCACATTAGTAAAAAAAAATTAGTCCCAAAACACACCTTTTGATGCCTAAAACTTCTTCTAGAAGGTTTAGGACCCCAATTCGCAAAACTAGGACCCACCAGTAGAAATGGTGTTGTGAGCATATTCCTCCAAATTTTCCACTATGAATGCATCAATATGGATGAAAAATAATATAATTATCCAATCGAAATCACACCTCACCATTTTCTAATTATTTTGATCCCAAAAATTCTTCACTAAATGAGGTGAGAAAATGTTTCTTCCAACTTATCTTGGGCATACCATTTAGCCTTGCCTAGAAGCTATCCTTTCAACCCAATTCACCAAAGGTCATGTTTCCCCTATATTGTATTCTATAACCTCTTTTGAAAATATTATATCTTTTATCAACTCTACCTAAGCATCTAGTTCTAAATCCTCTATAGAATATAGGACCTATTCCTTTTTTTTATCTAACATGGAAGGCCAGCAGAGTTTTAGATTATTTTCCTTCACCACTGAGTAAATAAACATATATCAGGGTGGAACGAGTCTATAAGCATTGTCTCCAAACTTTTCTAGCATCTCAAAGGGACCATATTGCAAAGCCTTGATTTTCATACTAAGACTGTAACACCCTTCTTGGCCCTTGTGTTATACATGTAAGTATCTAGATATTAAGGTTGGGTTATGACATGTTAAGGCTAGTGAGCTGGAATTATATTATGGGGCCTACATGTCCATGTAAATATGTTAAACACACTTTGGGGCTACCATGCCCAGATTTATATGTCTTTAAAGGTTCTGGAGCCTAAGAGCCTAGATTTGTAATTAAACATTATTAGTAATAAAATAAGGTCGGTTGTGGAGCCCACTCTATACAAAGAGTATGGGGAGCATAACTTGAGAGAAAAAGCATAAAAAGTTTTGTTTTTGGTGAAAAGGGCACCCTAGGGCCCATGTGGCCAAAGGGGGTGTCACATGGAAAAGTTAAGCCATGAAGATAAATACGTGTAGTTGATAATGTGGGGATGATTATTATTCAGGCATTCAATTATAAATGGGGGAGTGACTATTAATTCTTCAAAAATAATAAGCCAGCGAGTCCTGAGGGTTGGACTCTGGAATTGGTTGAGGTGAAATTTTTTAGTTTATTGTGTTGAATATGGTACATCTTGCTTTTATAGGTTATTTCACTCATTTTTTGAACCTTGGTGATTTTAGGAGCTTGGTGACTCCAGGAGTTTGTTGGCTCTAGTATGGCTTGGTGGCCATGGAGTTCTGGTGGGGAACTTAGTTTAGAGATAGTTATATATATTTGGTTTGTGTTTTAGCACCAACTGAGGGGTTATTTTGGTTCGTTTGTTTGGCACTACGAAATCAAACAACAACAGAGTTCCTAGAGCTAAATAATGAGATTATTCCATCCAACCATAAGTCGCTTTATAAGGTGGGCACCATTAAGGGATTCAAGTACTGCCACTTGGGTTTCAATCTTGTGAACATGAGCCTGTAGTTAGAAACTGAGGTTGTTGGGGTTAGATCCATGGATAAGGTTCTGTTATTGTTTACAATTGTTTCTTGGAGTTGTTGTCCCATATCAGGGGTGACCTATGGTTGAGGATATGAACTACATGGTGTATGGCTGGGGGGAATCTAGAAAGCCCACGCTAGTCGGATTTTATGCAGATAAGTGTTCAATGTGCCATGTTGGGATTTTTGGTATTTTATGTATATCTCCAGTGTTATATGCCATGCATTTATTTATGTGTGATTAGGTTGTAAACCCTAGTTGGGGTTTGGCATGACTATGTGTATTGAATTCCAGTGTGCATGTTTTCTTGATATGGGTATAATTGTTTGTTAATTATATAAATACATTTTTACTTAGTGCAAGACACATGTTGGTTGAGTATTTCCATATTATTCATGTAACACCTTCCTCCCACATTTACGCAAGCTAACCAGTCCACGGGAGTAAACATGGGATGAAGAGTTAGTATGATATGGTTGAATTTCCCAAATATAGTTAAGGAAGTGGAATTGACAAAAAAAACCAAAGTGACCTTCCTATGGAGCTACAAAACCTTCAGGAGCCAACCAACCAACCAACCCCTTTAGGTGTCCAACCCCCAAGAGAACTTTTTTCTTGACTGAACTAGACCCTCAGTCACTCCCATGATAAGCCTTCCATATGATTAAGACCATCCAGTAACTCCCATAGAAAGGCATCTATGCGATTATGGCATTTTACAAGAATATATGTGCCAGCAACCCCGGATTCTGACCCACATTTTCAGATCCAGGACTTAGGCCTCTACCCATTACTTCATGAAATTCTAGAAATTATAAATAACATATAGACAAGGATACTAATACAAAAACATGAAAAAGGACTTGACCTGAACCCCTAACATCCATGACAAACATTCCGTCAAACACATCATGAGCATGTAATCTATAGGTCATAACAAAATATCAAAACATAGGGATCTCATACTTATATGGGATTCGTCAAGAAGGTATGATGCCTTCTCACAATAGTTGCATTATCATCTATTAGGTCATACCTTCATTAACATTTCATTTATTAATCAAAATATGATGAGATCCCTAACCAAATATTTTCATAAACCATGCTTATAACCAACATAAAACGAACAGATAAACAATGATAGAAGAACCATTACAAACACATCATAAAAGGTAAATTTGCACATTGGACACAGGAGGAAAATAACACTTATTAGCATATGCAAAATTCAACCAAGCTAGGGACTTCCACATACCAATCAGCCATAAATTGGGCTGAACCAAATCTTTCTTTCAGCCAATCACCCTCATTCCATATTCCAAACATGAATGTGGGACTTACAACTAAAAAACGAGGGCTTCCTCAGGCTTACCGCAATCCACCAAGGAATTCCTACGCCCAAGTTCTCATCTATACAACCAGGATTTACCACAATCCCGCCAAGGGATTCCTAGGCCCAAAAAAGAATCTACACTATCAGGATTTACCGCAATCCCACGACATACTGGTAGAGGGATCACTAGGCCTATACAAGCATGGATGATGGATCTTTCCACCTAAACTGTGAGGAATTTGTCTATCTCCAACCTCTAGGATTTATCATATATCCTACCATTCACCGATCTAGGATTCCTAGGCCTTGTGTTTCCTCTTGAGGCCACCCCACTCAAATTCAAAACCATCTAGAAATCCAACTCAACCAAGTAAGAGGATCCCCATCACACCATGGCTATCCATAAATGGAAAGGCAAGGTTGAAAACCATTGTCACACTTAGCAAAACCCATGCCAATGATAGAAAGAGAACAAAAAAACAGACATGCATATACAGTGCATGCCAAAACAAGAAAGAAAATCATACATGCAACTCAATACCTGCTAGTAATCCCACTGTAGTCACGTGATACAACTCTTACTTGCTTGATCTTTGCTTCCCTTTGCTTTCTTTTCCTTCCTTTTCCTTCCTTCCTCCTTTACTAGAGTGCTCCAAGAATGCTCTAAGTGTGTAAGAGTATGAGAGAGTAGAGAGAATAGAGAGAGAGATCCAAAACTGAACTGTAAAAAGGTTGTGAATTGATCCTCAGAAGCCTTTTTATCAATGAGGCCTCTATTTTCTTTAATTTCCATTATTTTTCCTTCATTTACTCCTCTCATAAAACTTGTGACATTTCACCTTCCTTCTCTCCTATTTTCGATTATTTTCATAAATAAAATGTCAATTAATTCCTCTTTTCCTTTCCAATTTTCCCTTGGCCATATTAAACTAAATGAACACCCACTAGGATGTTTTCCCAAAATTTAGCTTGGAATAAGCATCCCATGACCTTGGTTATTATTTTTCCTTTATTAACTTTATTACATGGATTTTTAACCTGGGGTTGTTACAAACCCCTCCCCCTTAGGGGACACCGTTCTCAGTGTTCAATGACACCGACAAATAGAAAGACTACTGAAAAGAAAAACATACTACCCATGGAGCTTTATAACTTAGCTTCATGCAATATTTACCATGAAAAACATACTGAAACGAAAACCAACATGACAAACATGACAACATAACAAACATACCACTTATTGGAGCTTTATAACACAACTCATGGAAGTATTTACATCCTTATACATATATACATATACAAAAACACCATGCCAAAACATATACCAAAAGACATGCGCTCAACTAGCGAATAAAGATGGATACATAGCCCGCATCTGATCATCCATCTCCCATTTAGCTTCATCAGGACCAAAGTGATTCCGTTGCACTTTAACCTTCTTAATTGCTTGGTTCTAGAGCATGAGGATCTTTCTTTGCAAAATACACTAAGGTTTCCGCTCAAATTTGCGTTCTAGCTCCACCTACAATACATATTGATTAAGAACATGATCGACATCCTTTACATATATTTTAAGCAATGAAACATGGAAAACATCATGGAATTTCACTGTCAAAGGAAGTGCAAGTTTGTAGCCCATTGTACAAATCCTCTCAAGGATATTAAAAGGCCCACCATACCGAAGTGCCAACTTCGCACATGAACCGATCCTCAACGATCTCTTCTTAGGTTTGATGCACAAGTATACATGTTTCGCAACCTAAAACTCCTTAAACAACCTATTTTAATCTTCATATCTCTTCTTCCTGTCTTGTGCTATCTTTAGATTCTTATTGATTACCTTCATTTCATGTTCCATCTTTGCCATTATTTTTGGTCCTACAAATACCATGTTCACTGGATCACTCCAACCGATAAGAATATTAAAACTCCACCTGTAAAGTACCTCAATTGGACCCATCCTCAGTGACTTGATACCCATTGTCGTAAGAAAACTCAACTAGTGGAATGTATTCTTCCCACTTTCATTGTTGATGCGTGGCATACATTCTCAAAATTTCCTCCAAAATTACCTTGACCCTGATCTTCATCTGTCCATCTATCTGCGAATGATAATACGTGCTGAAGGCCAACTTTGTACCCAAAGTTGCAAATAAGTATTTTTACAATCTGGAAGTCAACTTAGCATCTTTGTCTGACACAAACTTCTTCAAAACACCATGCATCCTCACTATCTCCCAAATGAATACATGTGCTACATCACTAGCTAAAGAAGTAGATTTCACCGGAATGAAGTGTGCTACCTTTGTCAACCTTTCCACCACAAACATGATGGAATTATGTTTCCTGGACATCCTAGGAATATCTGTAATAAAGGCCATGGAAATGACCTCCCATTTCCACTATGGAATCAGAATCGGCTACAGTAATCCACTTGGATTCTTGCACTCTACTATTACCTGTTGATAATCCAATCATCTAGCTACAAACTCTGCCACTTCCTTCTTCAAATTCAACAAATAATAAAAAAAAAAATTACCATTTTCTATGTCTTCTAATATCTTAGGAAACCTGAATACAGTTTAACATCAAATTCCATCAAGATAAGATTCTTGAGCTCATTGTCGTTAGACACATAGATCACATCCCTAAATCTGATCAAACCATCTATTGTGAGAGGAAAATCCACATTTTGGTCACCAGTACCCTACTATAACTTGCGCCTAAGCTCCATGTACCTCTCATCCTGCTCATGGGGGCTTCACTCAATGAACCTCTAACATATCTTGTGCATTCATGGCATACTAAACAATACCCGTAATTTGATCACATATTGGAAAATACCTATAAAATCACATTATTTAACCCCTACCAATATGAACCCAATACACCTTTACAATTTAAAAAACCCCTATTTTCACTAGATATTATAGGTATCCATTTTTTCATTAACATTTTTATACCTCTTTGTATTCTTTCATTAATTTTGAGCTCGTTTTTTTATACCTTCCAATATAAAAACCCTTTACCCCTTAATATATTCTCAATATATTATGTCATTTTTTCCTCAATATATATCTCCCAATATGAACCCACGTGGTATGGTATTTATACCGTAGTGAAGCCCCCGTTATCCTCTTGTATTACCTGTAAGATTCTATCCTATAGATCTGTCCCATAAAAACTCATAATTGTTATATGATTCCCCCGCACTCTTCTACTAAGAGCATCTACAACCCTATTTTCCTTTCCCTTAATATACCTGATATTGAAATCAAACTCACTAATCATGGCCAACCATCTAGCTTGCCTTACATTCATATTTGTTTGGTCAAACAAGCATCTCAATCCAATATGATCACTCATCAATACAAACCTCCTGCCAAGAAGATAGTTTCTCCACATATTCAAATCATGGATGATCATTACCATCTCAAGATCATGTGTAACATAATTCTACTCATGCCCATTTAGTTTCCTTGATTCATAACATACCACCTATCTCTCCCACATCAAGACTCCACCAAGTCCTCTCTTGCAGGTATTTGTACACACCATGAACTCTTTATCTATATCTGCAAGCTTTAAAACTGGAGCATTTGTCAACAACAGTTTCAACTGCTCAAAACTAGATGCTCATTCCTTTGTCCATTCAAGCTTCTTACATTTTCTTTGCAATGATGTGATAGGATATGCAATGTGTGAGAAGTTCCTAATGAACCTCTTATAGTAACCGATTAACCCCATGAATGACCTTACCTCATCCACATTGCTAGGATCTACCTATTCCATAATAGCTCTTATCTTTTATGGATCCACTACTATGCATTCCTTGGAAACAACATGTCCCAAGTAATCTACCTCTATCTGAAAGAAACTATATTTTATAATCTTGGCATACAACTTATGCTCTCTTAGCAATCTCAACATTGTTGCTAAATGTTCAGCATGATCTTCCTCATTCTTAGAATATATTAATATATCATCAATGAACACAATAACAAACTTGTCTTGCTAAGGACACAAAACATTATTCATCAAGCACATAAAAGTAGTTGGAGAGTTAGTTAGACCAAGAGAAACCACAAAAGACTCGTAATTCCCATACCTGGTTCTGAAAGAAGTGTTGTAAATGTCCTCTTCTTTGATGTGTACCTGATGGTATCCATATCTCAAGTCAATGTTCGAGAACGCTACTGCTCCCTTCAACTGGTATAATAAGTCGTCAATCCTTGGCAACAGATACATGTTATGATGGTCACGTTATTCAACTATAGTTGATGCATAAGATGATAGTACCATCCTTCTTCTTCAAAAATAATATTGGTGCACCCAAAGGTGATACACTTGGCCTAATGTGTCCCTTGTAAAGCATTTTCTTCAACTGCAACTTCAATTCCAGTAACTCCGGTGTGCTCATCCTGTATGATGCCTTCAATGCTGGTGCTACCTCTGGTACCAACTCAATGGAAAAGTCCACTTCCCTGTGAGGTATAAATTCTAAAATATCTGTGGGAAATACATCATGAAACTACTATAAAACCGATTACCTTCTCAATACCTCCACATCCTCAACACCCTTACCTTTATCACTAGAAATATGAATTGCAAATAAAACACACCCTTTTATGTGGCTGCACTTTTCCTACATAGTTGTCACCATTCTTACTGATGTTTCCTTCCGCTTAACCTAAAATATTCTTTTTTCTCCATTGTCATGCAAGCATTTAACGGCCTTGTCATAACAATCCACCTTGGTCCTATGAAAATAAAACCAGTCCATACCCAATAACATATTGTATGATCCCAATGAAAGATAATGTAGGCATACCATTTAAGCTCTTACCCAATGATGAACTCTTTTCTTTGTACTTGTAGCCAACTGCATTAACCAATATTCTACATACACTTCTTTATTCAAGCCACACTTATCCACCAGGTCAAGATTAACATAACTATAATTAGATCCAAGGTAAATCAAAATAGAAACAACTTGATCACAAAGCTTACCATCCATCTCAATAATAGATTCTTGGTGATCCGCCCTCACGTTATCCAATGCTACATAGATCTGTGGAATTCTCTGCCCAACATCGCCAATTTTCTGTGCTTCTTTTGCAATGTAGATCTCAAGAATACCACCCTGATTCTACATACGATCCTTCTTGAGATGCTCCTTAGTACATGTCCAACACTGCAACTATCTCCTACCATAATCTCTATTATAATTTTCTCTAGGATGAGGTCCATTAAATATCTTGTAAGGTGCAACATTTTCTTTCTCACCTGTATCCTGGTGACTTTCTCTTTTCGGCTGCCATTTACCTTTAGTCTTGTCTTTCCCTTTCTAACCTTGTTGAGATTATGTTTTATGCCTTGATTGCTCATAACAATGATTTAGCTTTCCAATGACTTATTCAAGGGACTAAGGCTTGTCATACTCAATCCGATCTCTAAATTCTAATGGTAATCCACTGAAAAATATATGAATTTTGGCTTTCTCATCTTTCAGGTACGATACATACCTCAACAACTCCCTTATTTGTATACTCCTCATACATCATCAATCCCATATTTAGCTCATAGAATTCCTTGTCTTTAATATCATAATACCTCTTTGACAAATATTTCTTCTTGAAAACTCTCTTGAATTCATGCCAACTCAATTATTTTGTCCTAATGTCTCTAACTTGCTTCACATATTCCCACCAGATGTCTACTTTCCCTTTGAGGCTAAATATAACTATTATGGCATTCATCTTCTCTATGTAATCATGCAACTCAAAGAACTTCTTCATCCCGAGTAACCATGCCTCTGCATCTTTCGGTTTCTTCAAATTGCCATCAAAGGTAGGAGGCTTTGTTTTCTTGAACTCATCTGGAAAATATCCCTATCATTCCTCCTGTAAGGATGATAACGATGATGACCATGGTACTTATTGGAACCAGAACTAAAATAAAACTTGTGTCCATCACCTCTCCTATCAAGTATATCCAAGAACCTGCCATCTCTAATCTTGTCATCTCTATCTGACATGTTTCCACCATGAAACCTACTACCATATGCCCCATTAGTCATATCTTCCCACCCATGGCTGATCCTAAGCAACCCCTATCTCTGCAAGTCAAATTTTTTTTAAAGGATAACTGCATTAACCTTTTCTTATTTGTCTTGTGCCTGAATGATTCTATCGTTATCTTCTTTGTAACTTCTTATTTCTTCCTTCAAACTTCCCAAAGTGTTTACTATATCAGGAGAGTACCTATCAACATGATGCTCATCGGTTCTATAGGGATAATCTCATGAACTATAGTCTACCATCTTTCTAGTCATATTTGATATTCTTCCTGCAAGTACACCATGTTATTTAAACCATAATACAAACATAATCAGCATACCTCAGTATATTTTAGGGGAGGATATCTCGTCTACAAGATCAACCAAATTAGCACAATACATGTATAAAAATAATCATTTCTGTATATAGACATCATTTCAACCATTATCCAGTTATCATGGATAAGTATACCATAACCATGGAAATTCATGCATGCATCCACATAGATAAAAGTCATACACAAAAAATGCGTACTCCACCGACACACATTCATGACAACACATCCCAACAACAACACCTTCAACTTCTACATGAAAACACAATTGCAAAAATTACCCTCACCATGCATACACAACAAGTACATATACAACCTACACTCATGCATGACAACCATATTCCTCCCATCCAGTCCAAAGGGTGAACCATGCTTTGACACCGCTTTATAACACCCTCCTCCTACATTCACCCAAGATAATCATTCCACATGGGTAAACATGTGATGAATAGTTACTATGATATGATTCAACTCACCAAGTACAGTTAAGAAGTGGAATCAACAAACCAAAACCAAACTGACCTTCCTCACGAGCTACAAAACCTTCAGGAGCCAACCAGCCCCTCCAGGTGTCTAACCCATAAGATAACTTTCTTCTTAACTAAACCAGACCTCTAGTAACTCCCATAGTAAGGAATCCAAGCGATTGGGAATCCTTTTACAGGAATTTTTGTTCCAACGACCTCGGATTTTGAGCCACCTTTTCTGGGCCAGGACTCAAGCCTCTACCCAGAACTTCACGAAAATTCCATAAATAATAAATAACATTGAGACAAGGCTACTAATAAAAAATATTTAAAAAGGATGTGACCTGACCCCTACTAGCCATGACAGATATTCTTCCAAACATATCATGAACATGTAATCTACAGGTCATAACAACAGATCTGAACAAAGGAATGTCATACTTATTTGAGATTCTTTAAGAATTTATGATGCCCTCTCACAACAGCTACAGTATCATCTATTAGGTCATACATTCATTAAGATTTCATTTACCAATCAAAACATGATGAGATCCATAACCAAAGTCTATCATAAACCATGCTTATAACCAACATATAACCAACATATTAACAATGATAGAACAACCATTGAAAGCACATAATAATAAGCACATTTACACATGGAACACAAGAGGAAAAGTGCTATTATTAACATATTCAAAATCTAACCAAGCCAGGGACTTCTACATATCACCTCACCGTAGATTGGGTTGAACCAAATATTTCTTTCATCCAATCACCCCCGTGCCATATTCCAATCTTGAATATAGGACTTACAACAAAATAACCAAGGATTCCTTAGGATTTTCCGCAATCCACCAAGGGATTCCTAGGTCCAAGCCCTCATCTATACAACCAATATTTGCCACAATCCCGCCAAGGGATTCCTAGGCCCAGATAATAAAAATACACTACCAAGATTTACCGAAATCCCACCACATACCAGTACATGGATCACTAAGCCTATACAAGCGTGGATTCCTCTATATCTATCCACTTAAACTGTGAGGAATTTTTCCATCTCCACCCTCTAGGATTTATCATATATCCCACCATTCACTGATCGATGATTCCTAGGCTCAATGAGGGCATTCAAAATCAGGCTTTACCGCAATCCCACCTTCATCGGTCCAGGGATTCCTGGGTCTTGTGTTTCCTCCTGAGACCACCACACTAAGTTTAAAAACCATCTAGAAATCCATCTCAACCAAGTAAGAGAAACCCCATCACACCATGGCTATTCAAAAATGCCAAGGAAAGGATGAAACACACTCTCACACCTAGAAAATCCCATGCCAATGACAACAAGAGAACCAAAAACACACATGCATGTACCATGCATGCTGAAACTAGCAAGGAAATCATACATGCAACTCGATAACTTCAAGTAATCCAGTTGTAGTTGCTTAATCCAACTCTTTCGTTCTTGATATTTGATTCCCTTTTCTTTCTTGTCCTTCCTTTACCTTCCTTCCTCCAATGCTAGAGCCCTCCAAGAATTCTCTAAGTGTGCGAGAGTATGAGAGAGTGGAGAGAATAGAGAGAGAGATCCAAAAATGAACTGACAAAATGTTGTGAACTAATCCTTAGAAGCCTTTTTATTAATGAGGCCTCCATTTTTTCCAATTTCCATTATTTTTCTTTCATTTCCTCCTCACATGCAACCTATGACCTTTCACCTTCCTTCTCTCATATTTTCCATTATTTTCATAAATAAAATGCCAATTAATGCCTCTTTTTATTTCCAATGCCTTTTCCATTACCTTTGCCAATTTTCCCTTAGCTATATTAAACCAAATGAACACCCACTAGGATGTTTGCCCAACATTCATCTTGCAATAAGTGTCCCATGACCTTGGTTATTATTTTTCCTTTATTAACTTTATTACATGGATTTTTAACCCAGGTTTGTTACAAATCCCTCTCCTGTATGGGAACACCATCCTCGGTGTTCAATGACACCTACGGCCAACAAGGCTGCTGAAAAGAAAAACATACTGCCCATGGAGATTTATAAATTATCTCGTTGTTGTATTTAAAATGAAAAACCTTCTGAAAATAAAACCAACACGACAAAAATGGAAACATCACAATCATACCACTTATTGGAGCTTTATAACACAACTCCTGGTGGTATTTACATCCATATGCATATATACATATACCAAAACACCATTCCAAAACATATACCAAAAGACATGATCTCAACCAGCGAATAGAGAAGGACACATAGCTCACATTTGTTCATCCATCTCCCATGTAGCTTCATTGGGCCCAAAGCACTTCCACTGCACTTTAACTTGCTTGATTTCTCGATTCTAGGGCATGAGCATATTTCTCTACAAAATACACTGAGGTTTCGGCTAGAATTATCCTTCTAGATCCACCTGTAATATAGATCAATTAATAACATGATCAACATCCTTTACATATATTTTAGGCAATGAAACATGGGAAACCCCATGTACTTTCACTGTCGAAAGTAATGCAAGTTTGTAGGCCACTAGACCAATCCTCTTAAGGATCTTGAAAGGCCCACAATACTGAGGTGTCAGCTTCACACATGACCTGATCCTCAAGGAGCTCTTCTTGAGATTGACATATATGTATACATGTTTCCCAACTTGGAACTCTTTGAACAACATGTGCTGATGTTCTTAGCTCTTCTTCTTGTCTCATGCCACCTTTAGATTCTTCTTGATTACCTAAATTTCATGTTCCATCTCTACCAACATGTCTGGTCCTATCAATACCCCGTTCACTGGATCAATCCAATTGATAGGAGTATTACAACTCTACTTGTAAAGTTCCTCAAACAGACTCATCCTTAGTGACTCCTCACACCCATTTTTGTAAGAAAAATCAACCAGTGGAAGGTACTCTTCCCACTTTCACTGCTAATGTATGACATACATTCTCAACATGTTCTCTAAAATCATGCTAACCCTCTTTGTTTGTCCAACTGTATGCATATGATAATTTGTGTAGAAGGCTAACTCTGTACCTAAACCTCCAAATAATTCTTTCCAGAATCTCGAAGTGAACTTAGCATCTTTGTCCGCCCCAATCATACCAAGTGGGCCAGGGTTTCCTCATGTATATTATTGGTAAGGAGAAATATATATATACATATGATAAAAAATATTCCTATGACCAAAACTTAATCTTATGGGGTTAGCACGTTGGCCACGTGGAAAGAAAGGGAGGTCAATAAACGAGTTTGTCTCTAATGGGAACTACAGGAAATCTGAGAAGAACAAGCATGACTTACAAAAAAATATGGAAGGGGTCCATATACAAATAATTTTTAGTAATCAACAAGGAAAATAAAAATAAAACGCTACAGGCCAGTGCTGGAAGCAAGAAAAATTTGAAATTTCAAACATATGAGAAATGGAGAAAAGAAGGATGAAATTTGCAATGCCATAACAATTGGACTAGAAGTCAAAATTCAACATCTGACTAGTCAAAATAAAGACAATTTCAAGCTAATTGAAACCATCCACCCATATTTTAACTTAGGACCCAAAATTCTGGGAAAATATAAATGAAAGCTAAAGCAGTCTTAAAAGGCTAAAAATTTCCTAGCACGATGTATAATTTTGGAAGGCATAACTTTTTTCACTGATATCAGAATAGCACAACTAGATAGTAAATAGAAATTTCTTGATGAAGGTAACATTCTGGAAAAAAGCTTAATTTGGAATAGAATGATATTTGTGAAAAGAAATATCACAGGAAGCTACAAGTATTGGAAAATAAGGAGTCTTGTTAAAAATTCAGGAGGGCATAAATTTTAGCCTGGGTATCAGAATTTAGTAAATGAGAAGTCAATGGAAACCTATTGAATGGACTAAAATTTTTGTGAACCTATAATTTAAATCTAGGAAGAAGTGTTGAATAAAATTTCCATGAAGGTTACAAGGTATAACAAGGATATGATATTTTTTAATAGTGACAACAATTTTGATACCCATTATAGCCTGATAATAGATATAGGTAAAACCATAATGACAACGAAAATATGAAATATATATGGGTGATAATATTGATGTAAATGAATTCAAGGATCATAGTATGAGACAAATATGATGATTTAGTCCCACGATATGCAAGGAAATAAGAAGGAAAATTTCTTAAATCTTCCCTCACTAATGAATTATGAAATATCAAATATGATATATAAATTTGTGTTGTATATGCATATATGTATGTGATGTATGGGCACATGATCTATTTCTACATATGGTTTGACAACAATATGTTTTTATATCTATACAATAATTGATATGAGAAGTTAATCAAGGTTTTTGTGTTGCTAGTATTGCAATTTCTCAGGAAAACAATCGTATGGAGCATGGGCCTTGTAGGTCTACACTCTCAACTATCATGAAGGCCTTTGCAAAATGGATCACCCAAGGGCCTCTTAGGTAGTGAAGAGGATGCCTAATGCTGGAAGGGCGAGTATAACTAAACAAGATGAATAAATTTGTTTGAATGCAAATTGAATGGTTCAATGGCCTAAATGGTACCTGGAGGCCTTGGAAAGGAAATAACTCGGAGGTTGTTGAGACTTAGTACCCTGCATAGTGAAGAGTACTAAGTATGCACCTAGTGATGGGAAAGTGGAATACTATGAATAAAACTCATAAACTCTCACAAATAAGTGTTTGGTTACATTCTCTTGTGTTATGTATATATGTGCTTCAGTTAGGAATTGGAATTCTTATGGATACAATATTTGTTGTATAGACATGATTATAATATGCTTTTTTATTTGTTGAATACTATAGATATATTTTAAGGAACAAAGTCCTTGGAGGATCTCAAGGCAATGAATGATTCAGTGCTTGATTATTTCATGAGTCTTGGGTTTAGACTCTGAAACTAGCGGAAGTGTGAATATTCAATTAATCACACTGATTGGATGCATCTTGATTTGAGAGAATAGGTGGCTCTCAGGAATTGGAGGATTTGGTTTATGGTTGTGGTAGCCATGAAGTCAATGTTATATCCACATCTACAGATAAGTATCAATTCAATTATCATATCTGATACTTATGTCATTTGAATGAATGAATTTTAAATGGAAATTATTAAATCTAAAATAATTTTGAATCAGTTATTAGTTCTATGGGTAGAGAATTATCATTAGTTATCACAAATTTAGGGTTTAATTTTGATTAATGCAACATTTTGGATGTTGTTTTGTGCTCTGAGAGAAAGCTCAAGGTGACATGGAAATCTATATAGTTATGTAATATCATAAGGTGGACATTGGAGAGGAAGCATGCTTAGCTGAAAAGTTAGTTTTATAACTAATTTATATGAAGGTTGTTACAGGTTTTTCACAATTTAGTGATAGATTAATGGTTGGCTATAAAATATTTTATTGCATGTGGATGACAAGTTCATAATAATTTCTAACATGTTTATAATAGGTTATTTGATTTATTACATGATGATAGTAGGTTGTATCAGGCCTACAACGAGTATTTTAACACATCTTATATGCAGGTTGTGTTTCCATTATGGCTAATGTGTTGTCCTTAATGGAAAACTACTTGATAGAGATGTCAACATGATGGTTATGCATATACTACAAGTGATATGAACAATGGAATATCAGCTCAGAGACAGATGGATTGCAAAGATAAAATGTGAGAAAGTATATGTGGGTCATGTGAAGTAAGATCGTGTACATACATAGTTATGGTGAAGAGAAGTCGCGTACAAAATCCGCACCATGGTAATTTGAATACCAAGGATCTTTAGCATGGTATTGTCCCCTATTAATGGATGTGTCAATGGTTGTTTGATCCCGTCAAAGAATACCAATGGAATTACTAAGGGATTGGCCTAAGGTATCGGCAAAGGCTAAAGCTATATAAAGAGATGGAGATCAAAGTGTTAAGTGTGCAAGTTATGGGTTATTAGTGGGCAATATGATCTAAAATAGGTGTGCACCAAGGAGCATGGAAGAGGCTCAGATATCATAGATCTAAAAGAATAATAATGAATATGCTTGCTTCATCTGTTTTTTATTATAGCTAACAATGATAGATATATGATGATAATAATGCTTGGATGTGGATATGTAATGGTGAAGCATGCGTAGTATGTGTTATGGTTGCAACGAAGGTTTGACTCAGTGATTTCATATTTGTACATTGGTTTTCCTCTGAAAGGTCGTGTACATATGCAGATCATCTTCTATGTAGTCGCGTATATATAATGTGAAAGTTTAGAATATGCATGCAGGTGTTAATAATGATAAGTACGTACATATGTGGATGTGGTTTATAAAATTCATGTTAGGGTTTTGTAGTATGGGTTGTTGATGCTTGATTAGATCTATTATTTCTGTTGTGGTCTAGCAATGATGTCTCTCTCATAATAATTTGTGTTTGAAAGTATTGGTTGGGTTGATTTGGTTATGGAATGGAATTTTGATTGGTGATGATGCTATTATGTGATGATTTGTATTTGGTTCAGTAACCTATGATGGATTCAACATGTGTTTCATTGATTGGTTCAGTATGTCAGTGATTCATATTCAGGTGTCAGATATTTGATATTTGTACGCAAGTCTTCTTCAAGGGAAGCACACAAATGCGTTTGTATGATTCATAAGAGTAGCGTATACGTTTTGACATATGTTTGATTAGGGATTGCAATGACAAAATTTGGTTTCTGTGATGAAAAAATATATGGTCTGGTATACTTATGAGTGGTTATGCATTGATATGATCTCATAAGAATTGGTTTGATCTATTGCCATTGGTTGATTATGATTCAATTATAGGTTTGATGATTGAATTGGTTGGATGATTGGATGAGTTGATTTAGTATTTGGTTTTAGAATCATTACTCAGTTTGAGCTTAGTGATGGAAGTGGGTCCAGTTTGAAAATATGATGAAAGGTCACCTACAAGTTTGATGTTTTTAGTCAGGTAGATCTAGTACTAAATATTATGAACATGGTCCAGAAAGGTGTTAAGGGTTGGAGCCTTTAGTAAGGGAGTTGAAGCTTCCTTATAGTAGTAGCTATAGAATTTTTGCAGTGGGTTGGAGCTCCCTTCCAATAGAAGCTGGTAAATGAGATCCAGGGGTTGGAGCTCCCTTCTAATGGGTGCTAGAGAACGAGAGAGGGTTGTATACTTCTGCAAGTGGGTACTTGCGTACTAGTATGAGTTTATGCCAATACAATATTGTAAGATGGTTTACTTTATAATAAAATAAGAAGACATAGACGACAACATTGGTGGTTTTCTCCCACAATGGGTTTCCATCTAAAATCCTAGTGTTCTATGTGTGTTGCTTATGTGTTGTGTTATCTACTGTTTACTACTTATGGTTTTTTCTTAATGAATAAATAATGAAGTAATGATCCACTAGCTAAGGATGAACAATTAATGAAATAAATGATAAATTAGTTATCTATATATACACAGTTTGCAGTTACCACAGTTGCGTACATACGTGGATCTCCCAAATGATAGTAGTGTATATAAATCAGAAGAAGAATTTTAAAATTTAATATGAGTTTAAAATATTGATTCACACTCCCCCCCCCCCCCCCTCCGCCCCTCTGTAGGAATTTTTCCCAACAATTGGAATTAGAGAAGGTCCCTTAGTAGAAGCTTGAACGCTTAAAGGGAGATCCTTCAAGATTAGTAGTCAAGGAGGAGTATTTTCTATGAGGCCACCTTTATTTAATGGAACTAAGTTTGTCTTTTGGGAAGTCAGAATGAGGGCATTTTTGTAGGCACTTGGAGAAGATGTATGGGCAATTGTTGAAGGTGTATATCTCCATTGTCTATTCCCACGTATACTATAGGGAAGAAACAATATGAAACCAAGGCAAAGGCTATAAATGTCATCTTAGGAAGTTTGTCTAAGTTTGAATTCGTGAAATTCATTCAGCTGAACATCACAAAGGCAATGTGGGATAACCTTATCCAAAGTTATGAAGGTGACACCAAGGTAAAATGTGTTAAACTTCAAACATTTAGAATTCAATATGAAACAATCAAAATGCATGATGGCGAAAGCATTGCATACTTTTTCCTTAGAATAGATGAGATTGTTAATTCAATGAGAAACCTTGGTGACGAAATAAAGCATGCTAATGTTGTTGAAAATATTTTGAGATCACTAACTCCAAATTTCGATTCCAAAGTATTTGTTGTTGAAGAAATGTAGGATTTAAAGAATCTCACTGTTGAACAAATCCATGGGATCCTAACAACCTTTCATATGAGAAAAGGGGGTCCATCAGATATTAGAGAAGAAACTTTCAAAGCCACATATAAAGGGAAAGAGAATGAATTACCCAAAGATACAAGCTACATATCAGATGAAGAAGAAATTGTAAGTAGGACCTACAAAATTCAGAGGTAAGCTTCCCTTTAAATGTTTTTCCTGTGGAAGAGTAGCTCATTATGCATCCAAATGTCTGTATAAAGAAAATAATAAATAAAATGGAAATAATGTTGCTAAAAAGAATTTTTCATACAAGAAAATCTTTTATTCTAATAAATATAGTCATAACACATATGATGACCTAGAAAATTCAGATTCAGATTCTAATAGTCATTATCAAGTACTTATGGCTCTTGAATATCAGCCAATTAACAAATTAGATAGGTGTGAAGTAGGTGACTTAATCAGAGCACTTAAAGAGAATGATAAACTCAGGAATGCAAAGAAAAATATGGAAACAAAAGAAAGTAGTATGATTAAGGAAATAAACATGTTAATAATGGAGTTGGAAGCATCCAATAGAAGAAAAAAAGCCTTAGCAAAAGAACTTCAAAAAAGGAGGTGCATTGTGAAAAAAGAGAATCTAAACTTATGAATCTAAGGGAAGAATAAGAGAAAATCAACAAATGGGTAAAGGCATCTAAGTCATTAGAGATGATTATCAATGAACAAATATCTCCTCTAATCAAGATAGAAACTGGTCACATGGCTTCATATCCTTAGTGTAATAATAGGCATGACCATCATGTGGTGGTTCAAAATAAAACTAAATTAATTCACTCATCTGAAAAGGAATCTTCTAGATCAAAGTTAAGATTAGTCCCTAGGAATAATGTTTGGTTTCATGGATATTGCTTCTCTTATAACTCATTTGGGCATAAGGCCACTGATTGCAAGTCAAGCACTTGGAATAGTAACAAAGGATGGGATACATTCCAACACTTAATTAAAAATTTTAAGAATATTTTGAGGAAGAAGGAGCATCAGTTAGAAACGTAGGGAAGATTGACCCTACTATAGTGCATTGCTATTAAAGCTTACTTCTCATAGTGACTGCATAAGTGATATGAGGTACATAATATCATGAAGAGAAAATGATGATTATCAGGTCCACAAGATCAGTTGTATATGATCTCAAGGGAAGCTATGCTTAAGTATCTTGGTGATAATTCTCTAGTTTGGTTTCATATTCATTTGGTGATTCTTATACTACTAACATTTCATTGATGAGATAACAGTGAACAGGAACATGTATGATATGTTCAAGGGGAGCTGCTATCATGAAAAATTCAGCATTTCACTTTTTGTACGCAAATACTATGAAGGACAGTCGTGTATATATGTGAGTTTTGATCTAAATAGTCATTTATGCTTCTATGAGATGAAGAAACAATAGTACAAACTCAAGGGGAGTTTCTGATGTGCTTAAATAAGTTATTATTGGTTTATGATTCTGACATTGATTAGTTACATTTTTTTATGATACTTAGATGTTACTTAGAAATTATGTTGGATCATGAGTTATTGCAACATTTCATGGTTGTTTTGGTTCTTTCTATGGCTTTTCTAACTAATGAGTTGGATATGATCAGATTTGACAGTGAATAGTTGGCATAGGTTCAAGGGGAGCATTCCTTGTTGGCATTATGATTTCCTCAGCATTCCTTGTTGCATGATGATGTTCATAATAAGTATATAAATCATTGATGATGTATAGTTGTTCTTGATAATGACACATATGATGCTATTATTCTATCATTAGTGATGATGAGGTCTTGGATGTTGGTTAAAATTTCACTTAGTGAATTTAATTATACATGAAGAGGATGTGCATGCTATATTGACATTGGTTGATGATGATGCGTTTTTTATTCACTCATTTCTTATATGACGTTGGGATTATGTCTTCAATGATGCATAGGTTGCATATGGTGAAGTTATGGATGATGACTATATGTTGCTTGAGCTAAATGTGAAAATTTGTTATGATATTGTTGCATGTGATATTCTTGGTTCTAACATATGTTGTTGATGCATGGAAGGATATGTTGTTGTGATACAAAATATCTATATGCATTTGATGTATGTGGATTGTGGCTCCTCCTACAAATGGAAAGAGCATATTCACCTTGATGATATGAGGTCAAGGGGATGAATTGCTAACAAAAACTTATTGCACTTCTACTTCAATGCTTGGTGATTCTTGGAGACATTGCATATTTAGTCACATATTGATGATGTTGAAGATTGATGCTACATTATCTTATATTACATGAGTTCCTTCATGATTAGGATGTTCATGTTGTTTTGATCATATATTAATGTTACAGGTTTCTATATGATGTATGATGGTTGTTTATGACTACCATGGTCTTTATACCCCACTATTCAGGTCTCTAGTTTTGGTCATAAATGTCATTTGTCTCTTGATGTAAAAGTCATGTAAAGACCCATTGTAAAATTCAGTCATCTATGGATTATTGGGGCCAATTCATTTATGTATGTAATCCCATTATTTTGGGCATTTGATGTAATTTTGAGTCAAATATGTAACTCCATTGTGTTGGGTGATTGATGTAAGAATGAGTCCTTGATGATAGGGAAGGTCATATTTGATTGAGTCATAAAGTCTTGTGATTTTACTATATATCTTCAAAAATTTCAACATATGGTCAAGGGGAGCGTGGTCAGTATACAATGTTCATATTCAGTAGATCAGCCCTATAGTATCCTCACTACAAAAGAGAAGGGAAGTCTTGATTTGTATTTGGTTATCCCTTTGCCCTTGATGTCAAAGGGGGAGAGAACCTTTGCATTTGAAGAGAATATTGGAAAGATCTCTTGGGAGAGAATCTTGGTGTGTTTAGAGATTTGTTTGTAGGTGGTGGTGACCAAACACCAAAGTGGTTTCCATTAAGTCCAAAGGGGAATATCGTTCGAATTATGGCTAATGTGTTGTCCTTGATGGAAACCTACTTGATAGGATGTCAACATGATGGTTATGCAAATACTACAGGTGATATGAAAAAGGAAGATCCATTCAGAGATAGATATATGGAAAAGATAACATGTGAGAAAGTATACATAGGTCTTGTGAAGCAAGATCATGTACATATGAAGTTATGGTGAGGATAAGTCGCGTACATAATCTGCACCATGATAATTTGCATACCAAGGATCTTTACCATGGTATTGGCCCCTAGTAATGGATGTGTCAACGATTATTTGATCCAGTCAAATAATACCAATGGCATCACTAAGGGATTGGCCTAAGTTATTGGACAAGGTTAAAGCTATATAAAGATATGGAGATCAAAGTGTTTATTGTGCAATTTATGAGTCACTAGTGGGTAATACGATCTGAAACAGGTGTGCACCAAGGAGCATGGAAGAGGCTCAGATCTACTAGATCTGAAAGAATAGTAATGAATATGATTTCTTGATTTGTTTGTGATTATAGATAACAATGATATATATGTGATGATAATAATGCTCCGATGTGTATATGTAATGGTGAAGCATGCACAACATGTGTTATGGTTGCACCAAAGATTTGACTCAATGATTTCAGATTAGTCTATTGGTTTGCCTCTAAAAGTTCGTGTACATACACGGATCATATTCTAAGTAGTCACATATATATTTTTCGATAGTTTGGAATATGTACACAGGTTTTAAGAATGGTAAGCGTGTACCTAAGAAAACGTGGTTTCTAAAAGTTGTGTATACATGCTAAGGTTTTGCACTATGGGTTGTTGATGTTTGATCAGATCTGTTATGTTTACTATTGTCTTCCAATGATGTCTCTCTCATAATAATTTGTATTTGAAAGTAATAATTGGGTTTATTTGGTTATGGAATGGAATGTTTATTGGTGATGATGATACTGTGTGATGATTTGTATTTGGTTCAGTAATCTTTGATGGATTCAACATGTGTTTCAGTGATTGGTTTAGTGTGTTAGTGATTCAGATTTAGGTGTTAGTTGTTTGAGAACTATACGCAAGTCATCTTCAAGGGAAGCGCATACATACGTGTGGATGATTCATTAGAGTAGCATATACATTCTGACATATGTTTGATCAGGGATTGTAGTGACAACATTTGGTTTATGTGATGAATAGTATATGGTCAGGTATACTTATGAGTGGTTATGCATTGATATTATATGATAAGAATTGGTTTGATCTAGTTGATTTGGTTGAATAAGATTTAGTTATTGGTTTAATGATTGAGTTGGTTCAATGATTGGATGAGTTGATTGATTATTTGGTTTCATTATTGTTACTTAGTTTGAGCTTAATGATGGAAGTCGGTCTAGTCTGAAAATATGATGAAAGGTGGCCTACAAGTTTGATGTTTTCGAGTCAAGTGGATCTAGTATGAAATATTATGAAACGTGGTCCATAGAGGTGCTGAGGGTTGGAGACTTTAGTAAGGGTGTTGAAGCTTCCTTATAGTAGTAGCTAGAGATTTTTTGCAACAGGTGCGATCTCCCTTCTGGTAGAAGATAGTAAATGAGATTAGGGGTTTGAAACTCCCTTTCAATGGGTGGTAGAGAATGAGAGAAGGTTTTATCCTTATACAAGTGGGTGCCTATGTACTGGTATGAGCCTATGCTGGTAAAAGATTGTAACATGTTTTCCTTTAAAATGAAATAAGAAGACAGATACGATGCTAGGAGTGGTCTTCTCCCACATTGGGTTTCTACCTAAAATCCTAGTGTTATGTGTTTGTTTGTTATGTGTTGTGTTATCTTCTCTTTATTGCTTATGGTTTCTACTTAACGAATGAATAATGAATTATTGATGCACTAGCTAAGGATGAACAATTAATAAAATAAATGATAAATTAGTTATATTTATATATGTGGTTTGTAGTTACCATAGTCGCGGACATAGTTTCTCAAATGACAGTAGCGCACATAAATCAGAATAAGAAATTGAAAAGTTAATGTGAGTTTAAAATATTGATTAATCCCCCCCTTGTATTTTTCCCAACAGGTTGTGAGAAGCTCCTTCCATAATTTAACAATGTTGTCATGGGAAGGTGACAAAATCATTACAAAAGTTACAATTAGTTAATTCATCATAGGTAAGTTACAAGTGTATCACAGAATGATAATAGGTCATAACATGTTTACAACAAGCCTATGACAGGCTTATGACAGTTCGTGACAGGGCTTGCAACATGTCTTAATAGGTATACAATACAGATGTCGATGGGTCATCCTAGATATCATGGAAAAAATAAAGATAGTTTATATATCATATTATCACAAATAGGTGAAAGATATATTAGAAGTTTTAAAAAAGTGTTATAGGTGGATTGGCCATAGGTAAATGATAGGAACATTACACATTATGGAATGTTTTCACAGATGGGTTATAAGGTTATAACAAGTACACTAGGATATTGGTAGATTTGTTACAAGTAGGTTGAATGTACCTTACAAGTTGTACCATAAATGTCATAAGTAGGTGGAAAGATCAATGCAAGCTACAACAGGTAGATTGGTCACAGGTGGTGATGGGTTTTGTAACAAGTTTGTGACCATTTCGTCACTATATGATAATAGGTCATAACAAGTTGTAATAAATCTTCTAAAAAACCTTATATACATGTTACTACAATGTCTAATGGGTTGATACAAGTTTTCAGGACATGCTATTATGTAAACTCAGAAAGAGCGGCATAAATGAAGGCAACAAAAAATGCAAAAAGAAATATGTTTGCATACAGGGATTATATGAAGGAATTGTCTGCAAGATAGTGTCTATCATTGATTCATTTGAAAACCAACTATGGATTTTACATTACACAAAAATTGTGTTTCTGATATCATTGTTTCATTAATGATTATATCCATTTGATTGTTATTTCTCTTTTTGGGAGAAAGAAAATGTGTATATATGTATAAAATTAACCGTTGTAGATATTATTGTTATTAGTTTTATTTCCTCTAGGTATGATGATGATGGTGTTGTAAGTGAACACTTTTTAGCATGGGGAAAGAACCTCCAGATCCTTTTGATGTGAAGAGAGCATCAGAAGCATGGGGGATGCCCGAGGGGGGAGCTAAGGACAAGGACATGGATTGTTATATTTTGTAGTAGCAGATTCAAATTGAGAGCACATCATGAACTAAGGATAGTGCATAAAATAAGGGGGGGAGAAATGTAATACCCAAACTGACCCTTGTGTTGTACATGTATGCATGTGGATATTGACGCTGGAGTGTCTCCATAATTATCCACATAATGAGGTTGGTAGCCCGAGTTATGACATGTTAAAGCTATATTTCCTATGTAAATAATGTACAATGACATTTAGGCTAGTGGCCCAGAATTATATTATGGGGCCTGTATGCCCATGTAAATATATGGAAAAAAATTGGGGCCAACGTGCTTGGATTTACATGCATTTAAAGGTTGTGGGACTAGAGAGCCTGCATTTGTAGTTATGATATAATTAAACATTATTATTAATCAAATGAGTCTAATTGTGGAGCCCACTCCATGGAAAGAGTATGGAGGGTGCAAATTTAAACATGAAAATTAAATAGTTGGGCTTTTGGTGAAAACGGCACCCTAGGGCCCATGTGGCTAAGGGGGTGCCACATGGAAAATTTAACCCATGCATATAAGAGAGTGTTGACAACTAATCGTTTGGGATTGGGAAAATATGGTGTAAATATGTAAATATAAAATAAGAAAATGAAGAGACCTTGGAATCTAAATCGTAGGGGTCTGTCTTCTATTTGTATATGTTATGTTCTTCTTAATAGAAAAACAAATTTATGGAGTTACAATATACCTGAACTGACATAGTCTCAAAGCAAAGGTCCCTCATTTTTATCTTACTCAGTAATTCCTTTACCATTTTCCCATCTAGTCTACTCTAGTGTAATAGCCCTGGTCAAAAAATCCATGTAAATATAAAAATATAAGACCACGGTCATGGGGTCCAAGCTGAATGGTGGGAAAAAAATCCTAGTTGTTGTCACTTCAATTTATTATGGCTAAATAATTTGGAAAAGGCAATTGAAAAGGATTTGGAATGGTATGAGGCATTAATTGGTATTTTATTTATGAAAATAATGGAAATAGGCGAAAAAGAAGGTGAAGAGTCATAGGTTGTATGTGAGGAGGAAATTGAAGGAAAATAATGGAAAATGAAGAAAACAGAGGCCTCATTGATAAAAGATCTTATGAGGATCAGTGCGAGAGATTTTGCATAGGTTTTTGGTTAGTGTAAGCTTTTTCTTAGGTTTGGTTAGTGTAAGCATTTGCTCAAGGCTTGGTCAATGTAACCTTTTTTTAGTTCAGTTTTGTAGCTCTCATTTTATTCTTTCTCTCTCATACTCTTAGACACTAAGAATTTTTTTCGAGCACTCTTGGAGAGTGTGGAATACTTGGATGCTTGGAGAAAGAAGGCAAAGGAAGAGTAGGAAAGTGCAAGAGGACATTGGGATTAGTAGCTACAACGGGTTTTTCTTGCAAGTACCAAGTTACATGTATGTTTTCCTCACTAGTTTTGGCATGCATTGCATATGCACGTGGTTTATTGATCATGATCTGTCATTGGGATGGAGGATTGCCTAGATATACAGTGGATTTTCCTAGACTTTCCATTTTCAGGATAGTCATGGTGTTGTGGGTTCATTTCTTTGTTTTTCTGGTTGGTTCTTATGTTTCACTTAGCTTGGGTTGACTTACTGGTTCTTAGAAGCCTTGGATGGACAAACGATGTGGAAACCCTGTAACAACTTGGGTTGAGTTACTAGTCCTGGGTCCTTGGTTAGAAAAATGCTTTAGAATCCCTTGCTGGGTTGATTTACTAGTCCTGGAATCCCTGGTTGGACAAACGCTCTGGAAGCTCGGCGGAAGTTTTGGGTTGAATTACTAGTCCTAGAAGCCTTGGTTGGAACAAATGCTCTAGAGCCTGGAAGGATTAGATAGAGACCAATATGGTTATGGTTTGTGATGTACAACTGTGAGGTGGAATCACTATTTGATGTGTTGAGGTGGTTTGGCGTCTAGAAACCATGTTTCGGTTTTGATGGATTGTTCCATGAGATCCCACATTCATGCTTGGAATATGACACAAGGTTGATTGGCTAAAAGAAATATTTGGTTCATCCAATCTATGGTCGGGTGGTTCGTGGAAGTCCCAAACTTGGTTGGTCGTTGCATTCATTAATGAGAGGTTATTTCTCCTTGTTAATTAATTAATATTACATTGGTTTATAGGTGGATTATATGGTTTTTTTCCTTGGTATTTCTTATGTTATTATGATGGTTATGAATATGTATTATGACAGTGACTTTGTATGAGTCTCATCATTTTTTACTTGTAAATGAATGGACAACTTATCTATGGCCTAATAGATAAAATTGCAGATAATGTGTCGAGGCATCAATGCTTCTTAGTGATGCTCAGATAAGTATGAGACCCCTATGCTCAGTTATGATGTTAGGACTTGTAGCTTCCATGTTTGTGACATGTTTGATGAAATGCTTATCATGGCTAGTAGGGGTCTAGTCTAGTCTTTGTTGATGTTTTTGCAAATGTCTGTGAAATTTCATTTTTGAATGTGTCATTGAGTTCTGGGTAGTGACCTATGCTTTGGGCCTGAAAAAGTGGCACAAATCCCAAAGTTACAAGCACAACACTAGGGAAAAAGTCCCCAAAAGATCCATTGCCCTTGTTGTGGGAGCTTCTGGAGCCTCCTAGACGCACCCTTGTCCATATCAAGGGAGTTCCTAGGGCTTTGATGCACTAAAAATTTAGTTGGTCTCAAGGCTGGTTACCTGAGTGGTTGGGATGGCTCCTAAGAGTTCTATTGCTGATGTGGAAGGTTTGTGTGATGTGTTCCGCTAGTTCCACTTCCTTAACTGACACATAGGGAGTCGAATAATATCATAGTAACTTTTTGTCACATGTTTACCCTGGTTGGCTAGTTACTTGGGTAGATGTGCGAGGAGGGTGTTACCAAGTAGTATCAAATCATGGTTTTGCTCTCTTTCGGTGGTGTCTTGTTTCCGCGCTTTTGGGTGATATCTGATACCACATAGTGGTATTAGAGCATGGTTCACCCCTCAAATTGGATGGGTGGTGTGTTGGTAATGCATTCACGTCAGTTGCGTAGGTGTACCTTGTGCTTCTAGTCCATTTGATTATTGCCTTTGCATGGTGTTGATCATGTTTGTGGTGATTTCACCATGTCAAGGTTGATGGTGTTGTTGTGGGATGTGTCTCCTTGAGTGTTTGGTTGTATACACATTTTCTTTGCATGTCGGTGTCAATATGTTGTTATGCATGCATTTTAATGGTGAAGCTTGTTGTGCATAAGGTCATTGTACAAAATTAGGTCATCATGATGATATTGGTATGTTATGATGATAATGTGTTGGCTATTTCTACAGGCCCTACTCGATCAATGGGGAGTCCTTTATTCATTAAGTGGCATTAGAAAGAAGAGTACAAGCATTAGTTACAAAAAAGGAGTTTTATACTTCCATACTGAAAAATGGCCGAAAAATGCAGAACTCTGATGGAGAAATGGACAACTCCATTGCATTCGTGGCATCGAGAAGTGATGAAACCATATAAAATTTGTCAAATTCTAACAAAGTGAAAATTTGGCCCTCCTACAAAATTTTGTCTCGAACTGCGTGCACTGCCTCCTCTGCGTGGGCACACTAACAAACTACATTTAATTATAAAATGGGTGGTGGATTCTTCAATGAAACTATTATAGTGTAGTTGGTGGAAAGTCCAGTTAATATGGAGGAGGTTTGGCGGTCAAACCCTGCCTCCTCCTTTTTACATATAACAAATTCTTTTTTTATACATTTTACAGACGAAAATTTTTAATTAAAGTTTTTGGTTGGGTCGAGACCGCCTTAGATGGCTCGCCCACTATACCTTCCTCTCGCCAACATTTTTAATAAGTTGCATGTTGGCCGTGGTTGGGTCCGTGCCTCAAGGGTCGACCCACCACCTTGTATTCAATGTCGTGGGTTGTTGGGAGTTTTGTGGTGTGGGGTGGCGGGGTCATGGCTTCCCACCCTGATTTTGTTTACACAGTTCCATGGTAGGGGCCAGGGGTTGTGGCCCACTGCCCCCCTTATATATATTCTATATATATCTTATATATATATATATATATATATATATATATATATATATAGATTAAAAACAAATTGTACAATTTTGCGAATTCGGTTTTGGAACGAAGGAGTCTTTTTAACAAGGCCACGATTTTTCTCAGAATCTGACCGTAGTTAGCCAGATTCCGTCTGTCAGAAAAGTTCAAATTATGCCTTCATTAATCCTACCTATTCATCAAAAGTCAACCCAACTTCGATTGCCTCTATCTCCTTCATCCGGACTCGGATTGGAGTGCCATTCGCACAATTGGAATCAGGGCAACGATCACTTTGATCTCATGTCAAGTTCATTGCCTTTCCACCACTTTTAATTTTGAGCTTTTTCCATGCCACTGTGTCTAGAGATCCACCTGGATCATTGTTAGAGTTGATTATCCTTCCTAGTTTCCCTACGATACCCCTTAATTCAATTTCCTTTCCTTCTGAAAAAAAATTCAAGAAAATTTCTTGAAAATTAAAAGCTATCATACCTAAATATTGTAGCCATTAGACTCCTAGTACAACATCAACACTACCCATTGGAATGGAAAGACTTGTACTATTCAAAATATATTATACCATGGGTAGCTTGATTTTATAGCACTTTCCAGAGAAATTGATGGTTCTTCCATTTGCAGCCATCACTTGACACTCTGGTGCTGGACATGGGAAGCAATTCAATTCCTTCACTATCTTACAATGAATAAAATTATGGGTACTACCTGAATCAATCAACACTATTACCTTTTTATTCTTGATATGTCCTTCTATATTGATAGTTTGAGGAGTGGTTATTTCAGCCAATGCATTACAAGATATGGTCAGATTAATTTCTTCTTTCTCTAGGCTTTGTTCTTGGTGTGTATCCTCTTATTTTAATGTTTCTTTCTCCTTTTCTTCTTCCTCTTCACAATCTATGTAAAATAATTTCTTCTCAACACACGCATGACCTTTAGTGTATTTCCTATCACAACTGTAGCAAATACCTTTTGCTCTTTTTTCTTCCAATTTATGTGGTGTCAACCTTGTAAGTTGTGGAAGGATAGGAGCAACAACACTTCCATCTTTATAGTTTTCATTGGTAGGCTTCCTTTTTGCCATAATTTTTCTTTCAATTTCTCTTGCCAACCTGAATGCCTTCTCCAATGAATCTGGTTCCCAAAGGCGAACCTCATGTTGGATGTTATCTTTTAATGTCCCTATGAACACATCAATCCTATGATCCTCTGGAATATATTTTACCCTTATATTCAATTTTTTGAAGTCCTCAATGTGCTCCACCATTGAACGTTTTTGTTTGAGATTTATCAATTGGCTAAAAAATGTGTTGCTTTTTGTATCCTTGTAATGAGATATCATTTCTTTCGTAAAAATTTCCCAATTGAAAATTTGTTTACGAGAGCAAATCCATCAATACCATACAAACTTATTAGGTTCCAAATATAAAGTCGCAATGCGTACCTTTTGTGTTTTTTTCACATTATGGAGATCGAAATATTGCTCCATTTATAGTATCCATGTTAAGGGATCCTTACCATCAAACTTCCTCATATCGATCTTTGGAACATGGTGGGTCTTCAGTCCAACATTAGATTCTATGAAATCATGACTAACATTTCTTTTGTTCTCATCATGAGTTTCCTCTACTACCTTTTTTCCATTAGGAAGCACGTCTTGTAGCAACTTTTCCAAACCTCATTTCAAACCTTCCATGTCATTCTTCAAATATTCAATTTTTACTTCTAAACCATCCATCTTAGCTTCTGCTACTTTTTGAGAGAGTGAAATTTGTTGCACCTGGTCTCATAATTTTGATATATCATGTTGAATTTCTTCCTCTTCTTCATGAGTCATGCTAGAGATTTTAGGTTGCTTACTAGGTATTTCCATTTTCTTTTTTGGCTTTGTAGGAGCTCGATATTGAATCTGTTGTATCTTTGTAATTTCAAATCCCCAAGGTCTGAAATTTCATCTTATGGTAGCCCTCTGAGCTCTTGTTCCAACGCTACAAGTCTAATCAATATTGGTTTCTCCAAGAAATAGTTATTCTAAATCTCCCACGATGATCATATTATAGGTTGGTTTAGTAGAGCGAACATGTATGAAGTTCCATGTGTCATTATTTCAACCTTTAGACCTGAAACCGATACACATAAAACTACAGTCGGTCCTCTTTCTTTACCTTTTGATGCAATTTTAATCTGATTCTCAAAGACAAAGTTATGACGATTTTCCCTAGGTCACCTGTTTGAGATATAATTTGGGAACCTGCAAAAACCCTAACTTCCTTGGATCATATCTCTGACAATCTAGAAATACAAGATGTGAAATTCCTCCCCTTGGTTCATCACGTTTTTGGTTGAAATGGGTTTTGCTTTTAGCTTTTGAAACATTTTAGAAAAAAAATTATAGCGAAAATTTCATGATGACCTGTTTGAAGCAACAAAAACCTATAATCCAAAGCTCTGATACCAATTGTTATGCAACCAACTCACAAAATAGAAGAAAAGATAGATCAACGACTTCAAAACCAGCCTCGTCGAGGGGGAAACCTCCTTTACATTATACAAATGAACAATTCTTGGATGATACAAATGACAAGACCTCCTTTCTATATATAGGAGTCTAAGGGGTCACAATATAGTCAAAGTCGACATAACAATAATAATGTAAGGGCACAACAACAACAATAGTGGGCTTCTATGAGGCACAATAATAATAACATGGGGACAACATGGGCACAACAATAACAATAAGGGGGTACAAATGACGATAATAATAAGGGAATACACTAGTATTATAGGGGCCTAACACTTTCTCACTAGATCATGGCATGACCCTCTAATTTCTTATGTGCAAATGAATTTTCCCATTCTTCCTCTATGAGGTGGACATTAAAATAAACATCTAACTACTACAAATAGTGGTTTAACTCAAAGCATGGATCTCACCTTGTTATGTCTTGATGTTAATCTTTACTTCCATCTTGAACAAGGATTGTGAATGGTTCACGTCATTGACACTCGGTTGTTCCTTTTGTGTTATTTATTAGACTCCCTCTCTAGTTCTTCCCAATCCCTCAATTTCCCCTCTAATATTACCTCTAAGTTGGAACCTTTGTCTTCTATGATTCACAATTTGTTAGTAGAGCCACCATAAAGAGATTCATGTTATGGATGATATCTGTGATCTATTCCTTCAGCCTCGAGAACCTCTCCTTTGTCTGATATTGAGGTTTATTATTAGAGTTATCGATCATGGTTGGGGTTTTATGCCTTTCTTCTTAAATTGATCTAGATCCCCTACAACATCCCACAAAATATCCAAAGACACCTACTTTAGTACCAATATGATTCGTAGATTATTGTGGATATTCCATTGGACAAATTGTCATAATGGATCTACTAAAAATATATATTTGAAAATTTGAAGTCTCCCCTATGAGAGTTATTTTTTTCTTAGATTTCTAAATTCGTTGATTATTGTTTTATGCTTATGCATGTAAGATATTAAATATGGATTATAGAGATTAGTGAAATAAAACTAAAAAACCACAATGAACAGAAGGCACAATCTAGGAAATTGTTACAAGATAAACCTAGTTAGAAGGTGAGGTTGCTCTAGTCTTTCTTTTCTCTGAATGGAAACATATGAAAGTACAAAGGAATGGAACTTGTGGCCCATGGGCTACTATAAGACACAAAACTTCTTTTCTCTCTCTCTCTCTCTCTCTCTCTCTATCTATCTATCTATCTACTCTCATCTATTGTTCTCATCTATGGAACAAAATGCATTTGAATGGAATGGAACCCCCTTTCCTCTTAGTGGCTTGATATCACAACCCGATAGCCTACTAGTGGTCAAGTTTGACTCCTTCTAAATCTTAACTAAAGCTACAATATTGAATCTTTAAAGTCTTTCTCATCATGACCATATGGCTAGTTCCTTCTCTATGGATAATGGGAGGTAATGTGGCATTCTCTTGAATCATGGGGGTCAAAACAAGAAGGTCAATTTTCAAGTGGCACAACTTTCGAATACAAATGTTGTTTCTGGTATTTCTTATGTCATTGGAAAGGTATCTTAATATAAAATAGAGCTAGGGGATGCAACACATAGGAAGCAAACTTTTACCCCAAAAAACATAGTTTAATGAATCAAATTGCTTCTAAAAGGTTTTAGACCCCAATTCACCAAACTAGGACCCACCAATAAAAATGTACTTGTGAGCTTATTCCTCCAATTTTCCCACTCTAAAAGCATCAAGAAGGAATGAAAATAATATAATGATCCAATTTTATCATTAAAAACCCTTATTACAATTTCATTATGCTTAAATAACCCTCAATAGACTTGGATTATGCAATCTAAATACAAAGATTGATATGTATAATTTTTCACATGAAAACAATGTAACTAAGTTTCTATCATTAAAGCATCTTCCACCTTCTCCTCCATTATTTTAGACATATAAAAGAGACCTAAACTTAATTAAATTACTAGGGGCAAAGGAAAAATGCTCCCATATTATTTATCATTCGAGGAAATTAACTAAAACCTTCCATCATGTATAAAACTCAAACACTTATTGATTAACTTTAGTGTGTCATCTCGTTATTATTAGGTTACAAAAATAAAATAATTTTAAATGAAATTCACATTTGTAGAACTAGATCCAAGTGATGATTATACATCCTATAGTGCACTTTCATCCTACTATACCATGATTACATTATTGGCACTAACAATTTTCATCACCCAATCCAAGAAACTAACTATTTAAAAAGACAAACACCTATAAAATAGTCATAATGGAGAGACATTGCTAAGCATCTCATGAAAAAAAATGGATAATAGTAAGTTAGAATATGAAATAAATTTGTATAAACCTTATATCATTGCGTTAAGATAATGATAACAAGATGTGACTCAAGTACGAAGGTATAGATTTTACTTACCTTAATTAGATCGATTTCCAAATGTTCATAATTATCTAAAAGATTACTTGACCCAATATTTCATTGTTCTTATTAGCCATGTCACAAGCACAATAAAAACACTAAATACAACAAATTTTAATGCAGAATCAATATGAATGTAATAAAAATGGTTGAAGTGAACAACACATTAGTTGGATAGCCCATTTTAAGTTCAAGAGAATACCTATAAGGAAGTGACATACATAAATATCAACACTGGAGCCTTTAGGGAATCTTTTGAGCCTCCATCACTTCATCAATATTATATTCATCTCGATGTCCACGGGGTCTTGGATAGATAGCGATTATGTGTCTTTTTAAAGCACTCCTAGATGTTAAGTCACTAATTCAATTCCCTGCCTTATTTGGGTGTTATTCTTGGACATGACCATGATGTAGCCTTACTGATGTCGAACTTACAAAAAAAGTTCACAGGAACTTTGATAAACTGTAATCGGATTCATTGTTAAGACATTCCTAGATATTAAGTCACCAGTTCAATTCCCTACCTTATTTAGGTGTTATTCTTGGTGACCTCAATATTACTTTAACTTACTATATATATATATATATAATTAATATATATCTCTTACCATTTATACCAAATGCATTTTGTATTTATACTAAATTAAAATTAATAGTGCAATAATGCATTACTCATCCACCCAGGTTGAAAAAGACTCATTACCTTAATTTTTGTTAGATAGTATTGACATAAAAGATTTAAGTAGTATTGATGGAGAGTAAAGAGTTTAGATATGAAGCTAATTTCCAAGAGTAGTTATTAATAAAAGTAATAATAGATTACTCATCCACGCATGTTGAAAAAGACTCATTACCTTAATTTTTGTTAGGTAGTATTGACATAAAAGAATTTAAGTAGTATTGATGGAGAATAAAGAGTTTAGATATGAAGCCAATTTCCAAGAGGAGTTATTAATAAAAGTGATAATTCTATTAGAGGCCAAGGTATTTTTGAATCACATAAACTAATATGATAATTTGAGATTATGTATCTATTTTAATTTTAAAATTATTAAATTCAATGTTTAATAAATATATTTGAAATTGTATATATATATATATATATGGAATTTATTTGTTTTTAATTTATTTAGTTATTAAGTGAGTATTTTAATTCTAAAATTAATATTATTTAATTATTAAATTAACAAGAATATATATATGGGGCCAAGTTTTCAACAAATTCATTAAATTCATTAATTACGCCGTAAGGCGTTCCCTCTGAAATAAACTCTCCTTACTGTATATCTGTCACCTTTAAATACCGTTAGATCATATGTTAGATGATTGAGAAAGATAGAACCATTGGATCATATCACTAGAAGTCGGAGAGCCTCAATGAGCTTATGGAACTCTTCTCCATTGATCCCGGGACTTTGGTGGCTTCCACTTCACAGTCTCACTCTCCTTCTTCAAGCCATTAATTCCTTAGATAATTGGATAATTGGATATTAACTGCTTTCGCAGAAATACCGAACACTCCCATTTTGGTGAGCTTAATATCCCAGTCCAGGAATTGGTATTATTGGTGTGATTTTTATTTCTTCTTCTTCTGATATGATATGCATTTCCCTCAGTAGTTGAATCAAATATGTTTTAAAACTTCGTTGACCAGGATCCGCTGACTAGAATTAGGATTTAAATGAAAGCTAACTACCCTCAATTTTTCTTATTCTCATTAATGGTGTTTCTCGACTCAGATTTTCACTCTGAATAACCTTAGTTCCATTAAGTAGAAAGAAAGGTCGCAGCAGGTTTCAAGTTTCCAAAATGGTATCCATCTTCAATCTCTTTTCTTACATTTCACTTCACATTGCATGATCTCTTGTTTGTTTAATTAGTCTGTGTAAATTTGTACAAGATCCCATCACTCACGAAGCCTAAACTGAATATACAATAAATTATTTTCAATTTTTGGGAGATTTCAAGTTCGATTCTCCACAACAATTTGGATATATGGCTTACTGCCTGCATGTGTTTTGGCATTTTAGTTTATAACCTAAATGTCATTTTATCTGGAAATGAATTATTGTCTAATGTGCTATCTGCTTACGGGTTTACGTTTTAAGGCTGTTATTGCCCACATATGTTGTTATCTGCATATGTCTTAATGTTTCAAGCTATTATTGCTTAAATCTGCTGCTATCTGCATATGGGTTATATTTTAAAGTTATTACGGTGTATGTGTTGATGATATAAACCTCTTATCTGCTTTCCAGGTGGTCTTGGTAGCCTCTGTTATCGCTAAGTCAGGGAAAGGTTTGCACAATCCAACCCCCTTTTCTGGGGTTCATTTTTATTTATTTATTTAATTTTGTAATTGTAAATTAAAACGATACTTATGGTAACAATTAAAAAATGTTGTACAAAATGGGATGGCACTGGTCAATTCTGTACTGGATTTGATTTCAAAACCTTATCAGTCGGGCATTGGGATTTTTATTTTTTACCAGTAGTGGTACTATTTTTCTTTCTGCGTTTCCGTGTGTTTTTTCTGTGGGTATTAGGGTGTTTATGATTATGTTCAATCTCTGATTTCTTTGTGTATCCTATTATTTTTGTTTATCATGTATAGCCTTGGTTTCCAGGCAGTTTGTGGATATGACTAGAATTAGGATTGAAGGGCTGCTGGCTGCTTTTCCTAAGTTAGTTGGAAGTGGGAAAAAACATACTTATGTCGAGACAGAGAATGTTCGCTATGTATACTAGCCAATGGAATCTCTGTATTTGCTTCTTATCACCAACAGGAAAAGTAATATCCTTCAATATCTTGACACTCTGAGGCTGCTCTCCAAACTGGTAATGTCATTATGGAATTCGTTTTCATTAATATGCTTAATAAAGATCAGGAATTATCTATATTTAATTTGCTTGCAAAGGTTAATGATACTCTGTAGCACCCAAAATACTGGAAAAATTTTGCTTTAGGAAACTGATCCTGTGACGAGTTTGGGCTGGTAATCCTGTTGGCAATTTACCTTTGTGGGAAACCATATAAATGTTGTAGATTGCATAGGTAATTCGCTATAAGGGCATCTGATGTTATGGATGAAATTATCCAGTTTTGGATTTTCTTTTGTTTATCAGTGTCAATAAGTCAATTATTCTGGAGTTGCATCTTAACTGCTCACGAAAACAACTTAGAAACTACAGTTGCTTTGTCCAGTGGTCCTGGAGGGGGTTCAATTTGCAACTATTGATGATCAATTCAATTTGGATTAAGGACAAAATGACAGAATACTACAGGGAGATTGTATCTACGTGCTAGTTACATCGTAAGGTGTTCCCTTACGGAAATGAACTCCCCTTATTGTCTATCTGCCACCTTTAAATATTGTTAGATCATATGTCAGACGATTGAGAAAGGTGGAACCTTTGGATCATATCACCGGAAGTCGGAGAGCCTCGGTGAGCTTATGGAACTCTTCTCCATTGATCCCAGGGCTTTGGTGGCTTCCACTTCACAGTCTCACTCTCCTTCTTCAAGCCATTAATTCCTCAGATCATTGGATATTAACTGCTTTCGCAGAAATACCGGACACTCCCATTTTGGTGAGCTTAATATCCCAGTCCAGGAATTGGTATTATTGGTGTGATTTTTATTTCTTCTTCTTCTGATATGATATGCATTTCCCTCAGTAGTTGAATCAAATATGTTTTAAAACTTCGTTGACCAGGATCCGCTGTCATATAAATTGTGTAACAGTGGTCACGATGATGAGCATGGCATTAATGTATGGAGGAAGTGCATCTGCGGTGAATCTGGGGCCTTCGCTCTGCAAGGTTAATTCTGCCCTTAATCCCATTAGGAGGACTCCAAAGCAACAGCAGAAGATGATGGGTGATGCCCGTTTTACAACCCCTCCTACCTCTCTCAGGTTTTTAATTTTCTCTAAACTCACTTATTCATGCTTTCTTGTTTTTTCCTTCAGATTCTCCCATGCTGGGCTGCTTGAACAAATTGAATTCATTTTGAGCTGCTTGAATTGAAATGATGAGTGGGAAATGTGGAATTAAGGAGCAGTGGGGCATTTTATTGACAGATCAACTTCCTCATCCTTCATGAACTCGGCTTTCAGTCGAGGAATTGGTATTATTGGTGTGATTTTTATTTCTTCTTCTTCTGATATGATATGCATTTCCCTCAATAATTGAATCAAATCTGTTTTAAAACTTTGCCGACCAGGATTTGATGTCATATAAATTGTGTAACAGTAGTCACGATGATGAGCATGGCATTAATGTATGGAGGAAGCGCATCTGCGGTGAATCTGGGGCCTTCGCTCTGCAAGGTTAATTCTGCCCTTAATCCCATTAGGAGGACTCCAAAGCACCAGCAGAAGATGATTGGTAATGCCTGTTTTACAACCCCTCCTACCTCTCTCGGGTTTTTAATTTTCTCTCATATAAAACTCACTTATTCATGCTTTCTTGTTTTTTCCTTCAAATTCTCCATGCTGGGCTGCTTGAACAAATTGAATTCATTTTGAGCTGCTTGAATTGAAATGATGAGTGGGCGATGTGGAATTAAGAAGCAATGGGGGGTTTTATTGACAGATCCACTTCCTCGTTCTTCATGAACTCAGGTTTGTTGAGATCGGAAGTGGACAAGTTCATTCATAGTATACCAAGAAGTAGTTGTGGCGGTGCGCTCTCAACTCAACACTCATTTGCGCTCTCAACCAAAGCTTTGTGTTGGCTGTTCAGCGTTGCAACCGTGTGAGTATGATTCCATTCATGTTGTGTTGCATTGTAGTTTCATGAATCTTTTTGATCCACATTGGTTGTGAGGGTTGGTCATGTTAGCTCCTGCTGCAGCAGGTACTCATTTTTCATGATTGGCATTTCACAGGCCAAATATGTCGTACTTTGCTTGCTGCAATGCTCCATATTTGCTCAAACAGTCTCCAAATGAAGAAGGCTTTTTCAAGATTCATTCAGTTTCCTTCAAATTTTGTAAGAGTTTTCCTGGTATCGCTACTTTCAGTTAAAGGGAGGTCCAAACTGTTTAATCTTGGTCTCCCTAGGTTTAAATTTCATGTTTTAGAATATAGAGATTGTAAGTCTGTCCAAACATTTTAATCTTGGCAGACTCTTAGATAGGTAGAGAAACAGAAGAGTCCAACAGTATAATCTGGGCTCTGGAAGAAATAAGGGTAGCATGTAGATAGGAAACATCAAAAGAAAATGTATGATGGGTTTGCAAGTCTAAATGCACCCCCAAGCAAAAGAAGAAAAAATGCTAGGAAGTAGGCTGGGTAGGTAGTTCTGAGGCTGTTGAATTGCTGACGAATTCCAAGTTTGCAGGTATCCTATCATGCAGAACACAATAAGCAAATGTTTGTAAGCAAAAGGCTCAAATGAGGTATAACTAACTCCCCTTCGCTGCTTTCCCCCAATCATTAACTAATATCCCCAAAAAAGAGGTCAAGGTCTGCTTGACACCTCTTTAGTTCATCACCATCATCACTCTAGTTGAGTAAAGATCTGCTTTGCGCAAAGTTGTTCCATATCTTCTCCCGAAGTATGGTCCTACCCCCTGCAACAGCCTAAGTTCCCTCGAAATTAGCGCTTTCTTATCATCTCCACATTAACCCCTAACATTATTATATAGCTCCCTATGTTTCCCGTCCCCGTATTAATATTAAGTAAATTCCCCTATGTAATATTCCCCCCTGGTTGAAATATAATCATAGCATGCCCCAGGAATTGCTTAGTTTATCAGAAACTAAGCAAGAACCCAACCCCCGAAACCACCTTCCACATACTTTGGACTCCTTCCTAAGTATAAAACTCCCCCGAAGTAGTCGGACCCCTTCCGAAACTTCAAAGGCCCCTCGCACCCACTTACTTACCTTTTTTCCCCATCAAAGCCATTTTCGCATCGCAACTTCGCCATCTCACTTTCACGCAAAACCTTGCCCACCCGTTCCCCGCCGATGCGACATTGCGAAATCGGTGATCGCAAGCGCCGAGTGTCCAGTCTGTTCACCCCTCCGTCTTCCCCAATGCGATATCGCGGTATCGCATATCGGCAATCGCAAGCACCACACGCCCAACCCAATGATCCCCCTCTTTCCCCGCCGACACGATATCGCTATATCGCATCGGAGTCCCTTTACCACAGTCCACCAGTACCCCACCATGTCGCGCTGTACCAGGGACCCACTGATGACGTCATCCGCCGTACAGCCCACGCAGTGCTTATGTCAGCAGCCAGAAAAGCCGAAAAAGCTTCGCGCAAGAAGAAAAGTCGCACTTCGGAGCTCCAGATCAAGAAACAGAGGCGGTTTTCGATGCGCGAATAGCGCTTCGCACTATTTGCGCATCGCTACGGGAAATAGGCCATTTCGAGGAATCTTTAGGGAATCTTCGGATTGCCGAGCCCACTGTGCGCCGAAAAAGCCCGAAATCGCCCAATCGTGCCAAAGGATCCGGTTTAAAGATAGCAGCAGATTATTCACAGAGTTCAAAGTGTATCAGATCAAATCAGCAGGCTTCAAGCGTGTCAAAGAGTATCAGTCGACGGCGGAAATCATCAATGTAGCGGCAAAGTGTATCAGAGAATATCTTGAGTAGTGGCCCAAAGCAAGAGAAATTGAATACCTTTCAGCGGATTCATAGGAAGAGAGAAAAATCACTTAAAGCTCTCAAATCATAATAATTGCACATTCAATTCGCACCAAGGCCGAACTGCAGCCCCAAAGCACATTCACTTCAGCAGCAACGCATCTCGTCCCCAAGGGCCACCTCGTCACCTATTCCGATTCAGCTGCCCCCAGCGCAGCCAAAAAGATTTACTTGCATTTATTTCCAACAGCATTTAGATTCTTTTGAAGAGTTCTAAGCAGACCCGTCACAGTCATTTGTAATGATGTCTTCCTGATATCTTGTTTATAAATACCACCCGAAGCAATATTGTAAAGGGTTGGTTGGTTGGTAGTAGTAGTAGTTGTTGGTCAGTTTCTTTCCAACAATTTTCTCTGAGTAAAGACTCGCACTGTAACTGTCATATTTTTCATAATCAAAGATTGTTGAAGGCATGGATTGCGAAACAACTTGTTGTTTTCTCTGGGCCAGGGAATGATTACGGAATTCCTGTGTCTCAGCATCATCCAATAAGTGTTCTTCCTCCCTGTTTACTTTATGTTTTTATCATCTTCACGCCATTCTAAGTTGCAGGAAAAAAGAATAGCTTAAGATTTGTTTAAGTACACCTTAAGTTCAATTTCTGCACTTTTCGATGTTTTCTTATGAAACGGTCATGAGCTAGAATTCTTAATTGCTCTAGTTTACCCTGTTTCGTTCGTATATGGGTGCATGTCTTTGGAATTCTTAACTGCTCCGGGAATCCACTCATCCATTTCTCCCCTCTGTCAGCATGATGAAATGATTCTCTTTTGCCTTTCATCCCTGATGTTCATTCCATACTTTCAGCAGCTTGAATGTTGTATCTTGCGTGGCTATCCCGCTCCGTATCCCCTTGTGACCAAGAAAACACTCGCATGCCTCAATCTGTGACTCCATACCCAATGGTTCAAAACTTATGACATCTTACTGTGCCTCTTTACTCGAGAATCCTACCTTCCTCCCAATCACAGTCAACATTCCCTTGAAGTCAGAAAGCTAGCCTAAAATCATCAACTAAGGTTGAATCCAGATCAATTGAGGTTGAATCTAAAGGAGAGAGCCCTCTCCAATTGCAGGTAGGCTAGAACCTGCAATCATAAGATTGGTTTGTGGTTACCTCGGCCGTATCCCTAATAGGAGCTAGGGACAACCTGAGTGATAACATAATGGCGACTCCACTGGGGACCTTCCTCAGATAAATCAATGCAATCAATCTGCAGCTCTACAGTGGAAGAAACCGACTTGTAAAAGTCTCGGTCGACCTGTATCTGTGCGCGCCATTGGGGTTTCAAGCACACGGTTCATCTTTAAACCCTAATGGAGGAAGTGCTCCTATTTTTGAAAGCTTGTCATGTTTAGTTCTGATCTTCGGCGGTGGATAGAGATCAGGCACTTCAGAATCCAGACATCCACCTGGCGACTCCACTTCAATTTCAATCAAAGGCTCCACTGAGGAACGAACCAAATGTTACAGCCAAGTGCCTCGTGTATTAACAACAAAAGAGAATGACCGAATCTTGGGAGGAACTTCCGATAGAAGAAGCTTTAGAAAAATGCAGAGAAAGTTTATCAGAACTTGAGCTTGATGATAGATTCTTCAGAAAGGTATTGACAACAATACCTGGCGGTGGAAATAAATTGTTCCTTGAGTTTGTTGTGCAAAAATATGAGGATGAAATTGAACTCTTGGGAGCTCAAATTCAGGCTTAAAATTTTCACAACCCTCAAGAGTTTTGCCAAAATCTTCCTCCTCTAGTTCAGCGGGAAATAGTGTTGTCTCCTGAATTACAGTTTGAGTATGATCTGGGTTCCAAGGGAAAGACAGAAGGATCAACAGCTAGGGTCATTACCGACGATGTAACTGATCCTTCCATCCCAAAGAGCCCAGAATCATGCCTGAGGTTACATGCCTATATTCAGGAGGGAACACTCTTGCCTGAGGACCTGAGGATTCTGTGTGATCTGGGATCCAAGGGAAAGACAGAAGGATCATCTGCTAGGCTCATTACCGAAGATGCATCTGCTCCCCTCGACCCGGAAGATCCTAAATCATGCCGAAGTCTCCCATCCTCAACTCAGGAGAAGATGCCGCCACCTGCTGATTCACGGACTCTGCATGATTCTACTGAAGATTTCAACGAAGCAGAGGAAGTTCTCTCACAAGGTAAGTTCATTGATCCAATCGCAGAATACATGGAACTTTGGCTTAACAAAATTTTGCTAACATCTTTCCTCAGTGAAGATCGTAAGCTTCAGCGCCAAATGATGGAGGCCACAATTTTGGTTGTGAAAGCACGTGCCCGGATGATGTTTTTGAGTTCAGAAATGATCAGTCAGCAAGATTACCTTGTTTCATAGTTACTTAAATGGATGCACTGGTTATTTGATTTTACCTAACGGCAAAGCAGTTGCTGGTTAGGGTAGGTAGGTAGGAGAAATAAAGCGGCCGAAGGAAATAATGTTTTGCAGAAGACAACAAGGAAACTAAAAAATCAAGGCGCTCTGGCCTGCTGTTCTTGACTTCCCACAAGGAGAAGCCATCCCCGAGTGGAGCCACTGTTAGCTCCTGCTGCAGCATGTACTCATTTTTCATGATCGGCATTTCACAGGCCAAATATGTCGTACTTTGCTTGCTGCAATGCTCCATATTTGCTCAAACAGTCTCCAAATGAAGAAGGCTTTTTCAAGATTCACTCAGTTGCCTTCAAATTTTGTAAGAGTTTTCCTGGTATCGCTACTTTCAGTTAAAGGGAGGTCCAAACAGTTTAATCTTGGTCTCCCTAGGTTTAAATTTCATGTTTTAGAATATAGAGATTGTAAGTCTGTCCAAACAATTTAATCTTGGCAGACTCTTAGATAGGTAGAGAAACAGAAGAGTCCAACAGTTTAATCTGGGCTCTGGAAGAAATAAGGGTAGTATGTAGATAGGAAACATCAAAAGAAAATGTATGATGGGTTTGCAAGTCTAAATGCACCCTTAAGCAAAAGAAGAAAAAATGCTAGGAAGTAGGCTGGGTAGGTAGTTCTGAGGCTGTTGAATTGCTGACGAATTCCAAGTTTGCAGGTATCCTATCATGCAGAACACAATTAGCAAAGGTTTGTAAGAAAAAGGCTCAAATGAGGTATAACTAACTCCCATTCGCTGCTTTCCCCCAATCATTAACTAATATCCCCAAAAAAGAGGTCAAGATCTGCTTGACACCTCTTTAGTTCATCACCATCATCACTCTGGTTGAGTAAAGATCTTCTTTGCGCAAAGTTGTTCCATATCTTCTCCCGAAGTATGGTCCTACCCCCTGCGACAGCCTAAGTTCCCCCGAACTTAGCGCTTTCTTATCATCTCCACATTAACCCCTAACATTATTATATAGCTCCCTATGTTTCCCGTCCCCGTATTAATATTAAGTAAATTCCCCTATGTAATATTCCCCCCTAGTTGAAATATAATCATAGCATGCCCTGGGAATTGCTTAGTTTATCAGAAACTAAGCAAGAACCCAACCCCCGAAACCACCTTCCACATACTTTGGACTCCTTCCTAAGTATAAAACTCCCCTGAAGTAGTCGGACCCCTTCCGAAACTTCAAAGGCCCTTCGCACCCACTTACTTACCTTTTTTCCCCGTCAAAGCCGTTTTCGCATCGCAACTTCGCCATCTCACTTTCACGCAAAACCTTGCCCACCCGTTCCCCGCTGATGCGACATTGCGAAATTGGCGATCGCAAGCGCCGAGTGTCCAGTCTATTCACCCCTCCGTCTTCCCCGATGCGATATCGCGGTATCGTATATCGACAATCGCAAGCACCACACGCCCAACCCAATGATCCCCCTCTTTCCCCGTCGACGCGATATCGCTATATTGCATCGGAGTCCCTTTACCACAGTCCACCAGTACCCCACCATGTCGCGCTGTACCAGGGACCCACTGATGACGTCATCTGCTGTACATCCGACGCAGTGCTTACGTCAGCAGCCAGAAAAGCCGAAAAAGCTTCGCGCAAGAAGAAAAGTCGCACTTCGGAGCTCCAGATCAAGAAACAGAGGCAGTTTTCGAGGAAATAGGCCATTTTGAGGAATCTTCAGGGAATCTTTGGATTGCCGAGCCCACTGCGAGCCGAAAAAGCCCGAAATCGCCCAATCGTGCCAAAGGATCCGGTTTAAAGATAGCAGCAGATTATTCACAGAGTTCAAAGTGTATCAGATCAAATCAGCAGGCTTCAAGCGTGTCAAAGAGTATCAGTCGACGGCGGAAATCATCAATGTAGCGGCAAAGTGTATCAGAGAATATCTTGAGCAGCGGCCCAAAGCAAGAGAAATCGAATACCTTTCAGCGGATTCATAGGAAGAGAGAAAAATCACTTAAAGCTCTCAAATCATAATAATTGCACGTTCAATTCGCACCAAGGCCGAACTGCAGCCCCAAAGCACATTCACTTCAGCAGCAACGCATCTCGTCCCCAAGGGCCACCTCGTCACCTGTTCCGATTCAGCTGCTCCCAGCGCAGCCAAAAAGATTTACTTGCATTTATTTCCAACAGCATTTAGATTCTTTTGAAGAGTTCTAAGCAGACCTGTCATGGTCATTTGTAATGATGTCTTCCTAATATTTTGTTTATAAATACCACCCGAAGTGATATTGTAAAGGGTTGGTTGGTTGGTAGTAGTAGTTGTTGGTCAGTTTCTTTCCAGCAATTTTCTCTGAGTAAAGACTCGCACTATAACTGTCATATTTTTCATAATCAAAGATTGTTGAAGGCATGGATTGCGAAACAACTTGCTGTTTTCTCTGGGTCAGGGAATGATTACGGAATTCCTGTGTCTCTACATGATCCAATAAGTGTTCTTCCTCCCTGTTTACTTTATGTTTTTATCATCTTCACGCCATTCTAAGTTGCAGGAAAAAAGAATAGCTTAAGATTTGTTTAAGCACACCTTAAGTTCAATTTCTGCACTTTTTGATGTTTTCTTCTGAAATGGTCATGAGCTAGAATTCTTAACTGCTCTAGTTTACCCTGTTTCGTTCGTATATGGGTGCATGTCTTTAGAATTCTTAACTGCTCCGGGATCCCACTCATCCATTTCTCCCCTCTGTCAGCATGATGAAATGATTCTCTTTTGCCTTTCATCCCTGATGTTCATTCTGTACTTTCAGCAGCTTGAATGTTGTATCCTGCATGGCTATCCCACTCCGTATCCCCTTGTGACCAAGAAAACGCTTGCATGCCTCAATCTGTGACTCCATGCCCAATGGTTCAAAACTTATGACATCTTACTGTGCCTCTTTACTCGAGAATCCTACCTTCCTCCCAATCACAGTCAACATTCCCTTGAAGTCAGAAAGCTAGCCTAAAATCATCAACTAAGGTTGAATCCAGATCAACTGAGGTTGAATCTAAAGGAGAGAGCCCTCTCCGATTGCAGGTGGGCTAGAACCTGCAATCAGAAGATTGGTTTGTGGTTACCTCGGCCGTATCCCTAATAGGAGCTAGGGACAACCTGAGTGATAATAGGTCACACATTGGTTGTGAGGATTGGTCGGATACAGTTTAAAGTTTAGTTATAAAGTTTAGTTATAATGAAGTGGTGTTTCTTACTAACATAATGATATGGATAACAGAGTGGTATTGTCAATGAAGTGGTGTCTCCTACTAACTTAATGGTTGATCAGTTAAGTGAGTATGATTGCTTTCTTGTTCATCTTTCTTTTTGTGCAGAATTTATGTAAAACAATGATTAGATAAGCCTTTCTTAGAGCATCATGGATTGGTTTTACAACTATACAATCCCCTCTCTAAAGATCAGCTCAAAACTCTGCCAAGGATAATTTTGTTAATGAAAATCTCTCTTAGAGCATCTCGGATTGCTTTTTTATCTATACAATCCCCCCTCTAAAGATCAGTTCAAAACTCTGCTAAGGATAACTTTGTTAAGGACAATATCTCTCAAGCCTACTATTGAGACAAGGGGCTCCTTCAGAATGCTAACTAATTTGGGATAGGCAACCTCAATTTACTAGATTTTTCTACTACAACAATCTGTTGAGCTTTTTAGCTTTTGCTTTCTGGTTGTTTCCAATTGTCAATATATTCCTCTCAGAAAATGGAATACCTCAAAGGCTCTCTTGGGGTTCATAATTTAATTTTTATTTCAGCTTTAGATCTTTATACACAAATGTCTCAAGTTTTATTTGCTTTTGCTTTTGTCCGTTTCCAAAGGTCAGTACTCTAAAAAAGGCATTAGGGTTTTTTGAGTCATAATTCAACTTTTATTTTTGGGACTCAAGTAGATGTTGAGGCAAAAAATGATTCAATTATGGTGTTGTAGGTTTTTGATGTTACCAAAGCACACAACCATCGAAAAATCTTTCCTTGTTCCCCTATTGGCCCTAGAGGCATCTGGAGATGCCATTTCTTGGATCAGGTGACCAGGTTCTTCCCAGTTGCAAAATTAGACAAATTCCAGTGAAGTGAATTGAGAGTTTAAACATCACCCCACATTTGGATTTGTTTGTCTACATTATTACAGAGGTGATTATGGTTTGTGGACTACCTTTTTGGTCTTCCTTGTTAGAATATTTTACTACATTCCTGGTGAGTCACAAGAACTCAAATGCCATCCTATTTACTTACTTGGTCATTCTTTCCTGCACAGTATATTGAGTTGAATTGCATGACAGAACTGTAGTGTTTGACAAACTTAATTTGTTGGGAACAGGGGAATTGGAACTGCCATTTTTATTTCTGTTACTGGTGATTATTGGTCCTTATCAAGCCATGAACCTAAGGAAAGTTGTTGTTTTCCTTAAAAAATGATTGAATTGATGTTTGGAAATGTGGATGTTAGTTTATGGGATGTTGTTAATTTGTAGAGGAACCCAATCTGGAATGGTCATTTCCATAGCGGCTTCTGCGTACGATCTATCAACACGTCACCAGGACAGGGTTATTAAAAAATATTTTGATCAGGGAGTTGTTGTACCCACCATTGTTGTTGCGTGCCTTATCTGTGTGTCGTTCATATTCCTCGTTAAACGGTATATATTTTAATTTAACCAGGTGTCAGGCCTAAACAGTGCCATATTTGTAAAGCCATCTTGACTCCCTACTTAAAATTTTCAAATTATTATTGTGGAAAATAGTACATGTAAGGTGGTGTGTAATAAAGATCTAGTATATAAATAAGTCCAACAAGCTACATGATTGACTCCTTGGGAGCCTTGTCTTCTTGGCAAATCATGTCAATTTCGATTGCATGAGAGATTGGTTGAGAAAATATGATCGGCTCTTTCTAGATATGTTTGAACCTCCTCTGTCCTTTGCAAGGGTAGCTGGTTGGCTGACTTGTTGAAAGCACTATTTTTGTCCATGGAGACAAAAACTGTATGAATAATATTTTAAAGAACACAAGGTTTTTTTTAGTGGTTAAACCATGCCTTTTATTCAAAGTTGCAGATACCATACATGCATTGATATTCCTCTACTTTTAAAAAATAAATGATCCTCTATATTATGAGAGTATACTGAATTGGAGGGTTTTAAAATTCAGGTTAAATAACTTATTTCTTTGCCTTTTATGCATGCGAGGCATGATCACACAAAGTTATCCATTATTCATAGTTCTGAAATATTGTGGAGCTCCTGTGCACAGTATTTATTTTCAATTTTTTGATATTTTCTATCTGTTTTCTGTCAATTTTTTTATGTTGCTTAATCTGGCATCCTTTCTATTTTAATGTCAAATTTGTTACTGGATACAGAATCTACTTGCATTCTGTTAATTTTGATATTTTCAATCCGTTATTCGATCCGATTACATCACATTCTATTTTCAATCCATTATACGATATTGTTGCTCCACATCCTGGATTGGTTTTACAGCTATACAATCCCCTCTCTAAAGATCAGCTCAAATCTATGCCAAGGATAAATTTGTTAATGACAATCTCTCTTAGAGCATCTCGGATTGGTTTTCCAGCTATACAATCCCCCCCTAAAGATCAGCTCAAAACTCTGCTAAGGATAACTTTGTTAAGGACAATCTCTCTCAAGCCTACTATTGAGACAAGGGGCTCCTTCAGAATGCTAACTAATTTGGGATAGGCAACCTCAATTAACTAGATTTTTCTACTACAGCAATTTGTTGAGCTTTTTAGCTTTTGATTTCTGGATGTTTCCAATTTTCAACATATTCCTCTCAGAAAATGGAATACCTCAAAGGCTCTCTTGGGGTTCATAATTTAATTTTTATTTCAGCCTTAGATCTTTATACACAAATGTCTCAAGTTTTATTTGCTTTTTCTTTTGCCCGTTTCCAAAGGTCAGTACTCTAAGAAAGGCATTAAGCTTTTTTGAGTCATAATTCAAATTTTATTTTTGAGACTCAAGTAGTTGTTGAAGCAAAAAATGATCCAATTATGGTGTTGCAGGGTTTTGATGTTATCAAAGCACACAGCCATCGACAAATCTTTCCTTGTTCCACTATTCGCCCTAGAGGCACCTCGAGATGTCATTTCTTGGATCAGGTGACCAGGTTCTTCCCAGTTGCAAAATTAGACAAATTCCAGTGAAGTGAATTGAGAGTTTAAACTTCACCCCACATTTGGATTTGTTTTTCTACATTATTACAGAGGTGATTATGGTTTGTGGACTGCCTTTTTGGCCTTCCTTGTTAGACTATTTTACTACATTCCTGGTGATTCACAAGAACTCAAATGCCATCCTATTTTACTTACTTGGTCGTTCTTTCCTGCACAGTATATTGAGTTGAATTGCATAACAAAACTGTAGTGTTTGACAAACTTAATTGGTTGGGAATAGGCGAATTGGAACTGCCATTTTTATTTGTGTTACTGGTGATTATTGCTCCTTATCAAGCCATGAACTTGAGGCAAGTTGTTGTTTTCCTTAACAAATGATTGAATTGGTGTTTGGAAATGTGGATGGTAGTTTATGGGATGTTGTTGATTTGCAGAGGAACCCAATATAGAATGGTCATTTCCATAGCGGCTTCTGCGTACTTGATCTATCAACACGCCACCAGGACAGGGGGTATTAAAAAGGCTTTTGATCAGGGTGTTGTTGTACCCACCATTGCTGATGCGTGCCTTATTTGTGTGTCGTTCATATTCGTCGTTAAAGGGTATATATTTTAATTTAACCAGGTGTCAGGCCTAAACAGTGCCATATTTGTAAAGCCATCTTGACTCCCTACTTAAAATTTTCAAATTATTATTGTAGAAAATAGTACATATAAGGTGGTGCGTAATCAAGATCTAGTATATAAATAAGTCCAACAAGCTGCATGATTGACTCCTTGGGAGCCTTGTCTTCTTGGCAAATCATGTCAATCTGGATTGCATGAGAGATTGGCTGAGAAAATTAGATCGGCTCTTTCTGGGTATGTTTGAACCTCCTCTGTCCTTTGCAAGGGTAGCTGGTTGGCTGACTTGTTGAAAGCACTATTTTTGCCCATCGAGACAAAAACTGTATGAATAATATTTTAAAGAACACAAGGTTTTTTTCAGTGGTCAAACCATCCCTTTTATTCAAAGTTGCAGATACTATACATGCATTGATATTCCTCTGCTTTTAAAAAATAAATGATCCTCTAATTTATGAGAGTATACAAGTTGGAGGGTTTTAAAATTCAGCTTAAATAACTTATTTCTTTGCCTTTCATGCATGTGAGGCATGATCACACAGAGTTATCCATTATTCACAAAATATTGTGAAGCTCCTGTGCACAATATTTATTTTCAGTTTTTTGATTTTTTCTATCTGTTTTCTGTCAATTTTTTTATGTCACTTAATTTGGCATGCTTTCTATTTTGATGCCAAATTTGTTACTGGATACAGAATCTACTTTCATTCCACTAATTTTGATATTCTCATCCATTATTCGATCTGATTACAACACATTCTATTTTCAATCCATTATATCATATTGTTGCTCCAGTACACCTTCTATCTTCTTAAAACAAGATAATACCACGGATTATATAACTCACAATTGTCAAGATATGCAGGTTGTTTTAGGCAATATCCCATTTTTTGTTTCTAAGCCTCTGTGACTTCAATTCTAAATGATTTTCCATATAAAACAAGTAATTTTTTCTTTCTTTATTGAGAAAGAACATATATTAAGTTTATATATAATATTATGGTGAAGTTAAATATTGAATTAGTATAAAGATAATTTGTTTACGATATAAATTCTTATAGTAATTGGATTATTATTAGTTTTTACTGAGGTAGGACTTTACAATATAAAAAGCTTATTGACTTATTGAACAATGTAATTATGTAATGTTTAATTTTGAAAAACAAATAATTACTATTAGTTTTTATTGAGATAGGATACAATTTAAAGTTTAGCTATAATGAAGTGGTGTTTCTTACTAACATAATGATATGGATAACAGAGTGGTATTGTCAATGAAGTGGTGTCTCCTACCAACTTAATGGTTGATCGGTTAAGTGAGTATGATTGCTTTCTCGGTCATCTTTCTTTTTGTGCAGAATTTGTGTAAAACAATGATTAGATAAGCCTTTCTTAGAGCATCCTAGATTGGTTTTACAGCTATACAATCCCCTCTCTAAAGATCAGCTCAAAACTCTTCCAAGGATAAATTTGTTAATGACAATCTCTCTTAGAGCATCTCGGATTGGTTTTCCAGCTATACAATCCCCCCCTCTAAAGATCAACTCAAAACTCTGCTAAGGATAACTTTGTTAAGGACAATCTCTCTCAAGTTCAAAACTCTGCTAAGGATAACTTTGTTAAGGACAATCTCTCTCAAGCCTACTGTTGAGACAAGGGGCTCCTTCAGAATGCTAACTAATTTGGGATAGGCAACCTCAATTAACTAGATTTTTCTACTACAACAATCCGTTGAGCTTTTTAGCTTTTGCTTTCTGGCTGTTTCCAATTGTCAATATATTCCTCTCAGAAAATGGAATACCTCAAAGGCTCTCTTGGGGTTCATAATTTAATTTTCATTTCAGCTTTATATCTTTATACACAAATGTCTCAAGTTTTATTTGCTTTTTCTTTTGTCCATTTCCAAAGGTCAGTACACTAAAAAAGGCATTAGGCTTTTTTGAGTCATAATTTAACTTTTATTTTTGGGACTCAAGTAGTTGTTGAGGCAAAAAATGATTCAATTATGGTGTTGCAGGGTTTTGATGTTATCAAAGCACACAACCATTAACAAATCTTTCCTTGTTCCACTGTTGGCCCTAGAGGCACCTCGAGATGTCATTTCTTGGATCAGGTGACCAGGTTCTTCCCAGTTGCAAAATTAGACAAATTCCAGTGAAGTGAACTGAGAGTTTAAACTTCACCCCACATTTGGATTTGTTTGTCTACATTATTACAGAGGTGATTATGGTTTGTGAACTGCCTTTTTGGTCTTCCTTGTTAGACTATTTTACTACATTCCTAGTGAGTCACAAGAACTCAAATGCCATCCTATTTTACTTACTTGGTCGTTCTTTCCTGCATAGTATATTGAGTTGAATTGCATGACAGAACTGTAGTGTTTGACAAACTTAATTTGTTGGGAACAAGGGAATCGGAACTGCCATTTGTATTTGTGTTATTAGTGATTATTGCTCCTTATCAAGCCATGAACCTGAGGCAAGTTGTTGTTTTCCTTAACAAATGATTGAATTGGTGTTTGGAAATGTGGATGGTAGTTTATAGGATGTTGTTGATTTGCAGAGGAACCCAAGCTGGAATAGTCATTTCCATAGCAGCTTCTGCATACTTGATCTATCAAGACATCACCATGACAGGGGGTATTAAAAAGGCTTTTGATCAGGGAGTTGTTGTACCCACCATTTCTGTTGTGTGCCTTATCTGTGTGCCATTTATATTCCTCGTTAAAGGGTATATATTTTAATTTTACCAGGTGTCAGGCCTAAACAGTGCCATATTTGTAAAGCCATCTTGACTCCCTACTTAAAACTTTCAAATTATTATTGTGGAAAATAGTACATGTAAGGTGTTGTGTAATAAAGATCTAGTAAATAAATAAGTCCAACAAGCTGCATTACTGACTCCTTCGGAGCCTTGTCTTCTTGGAAAATCATGTCAATTTGGATTGCATGAGAGATTGGTTGAGAAAATTAGATCGGCTCTTTCTGGATATGTTTGAACCTCCTCTGTCCTTTGCAAGGGTAGCTGGTTGGCTGACTTATTGAAAGCACTATTTTTGTCCATGGAGACAAAAATTGTATGAATAATATTTTAAAGAACACAAGGTTTTTTTCAGTTGTCAAACCATTCCTTTTATTCAAAGTTGCACATACCATACATGCATTGATATTCCTTTGCTTTAAAAAAATAAAGGATCCTCTATATTATGAGAGTATACTGAGTTGGAGGGTTTTAAAATTCAGGTTAAATAACTTATTTCTTTGCCTTTTATGCATGTGAGGCATGATCACACAAGGTTATCCATTATTCACAGTTCTGAAATATTATGGAGCTCCTGTGTACATTATTTATTTTCAATTTTTTGATATTTCCTATCTGTTTTCTGTTCCCACCGACACACAATGCTGCATCTCCATCACTCTAGAATAGAAACTTGACTTCTGGAATTGCAGAAAAATGATATCAATTGGAAGGCCTAGCTGCAAAGCATTTCTGGGGTGTGTAAATCAATTTAAAAAAAAAAACGTCTAGCAGTGGGAAACATTCTAGGGTGCTTGATGTTTTACTAGCTTAAAATTATAATTAAATTAAATCAAAACTTTATTCTGAAATAATATAAAATTAGTATAAGCCTGACTTACAATGATGGGGGCTTACATAAACAATGTCGTGTCGTTCCAAAGTTGGGATTCCTCAATGTTTGACATTAATCAACATGCCATTTGTTCCCTTCCATTCAAAAGTTCAAGTTGGTTTCCTGATCAAGAAAGATCGATTGCATCCCTCCTGAGCATCTCAATAATTATAAATGACCGAAGTAGCACTTCAACATATAAAGAGCAGAATTGTGAAAAAACATATGTTTTGTAATTTTTCTTCTCGCCGATGCTTTTGTTCTCTTTAGAAAGTGATGTTCTTAACATTTCTCCAAAGGGAAATTTTGACAATTTGCCAAACTGGTGCAGCTATAGAGACAACCAAAAATGTTAAAAATGAGTACTATAAAAGAAAGTGTCTTATGTGTCATGCAAGAAGATCAGAACCGTCCTGTCAATAATCAAACTTAACATAATAAACTTTTAACACATCCATTCATGTTATCAAAGCAATACATAATCTTGTATGAAACTTACCAGAGGTGAGCCTGCTCCACATGAAGAAGCTACGAGACAACTGACATATTCTTAACATGTTTCTCCTTATTTCCGCGTGTCACAAGAGGAAACTTCTAGACCAATAGAGGATTGTATAGAGAAGCATTCAAGCCACTCCCAAATAGTTCTCAAACTTCATCTTGTATTACCAATAATCCTGACAAGAGCACGTTCCATTCCTAAAATGGTGAAAACGTATAACGTCCCTTGCTACAATTTCACGTCCAACAATCTTAGAAATAAACTTGACAGCATTATGACAGTCACCACATACACGAAGGTTCTTTATTATTCGAATAGGGTCCCCAGGAGGTGTGCTCATAAGCCCAAATGCAATGGCTAGCTTCTCACTGTGATGGTAGAGGACATGTTCCTTATGTTCATCCTCCATATAATGGAGGAAAAATTTTGTGTTCGGTACACAACCTGCCTCCTCCATTGGCCCGGCCAATGTATTCAACATTGAATGAACTTCCTCTATTTGTGGGTGTGATCTATCTTCTGACATGAATGCATGTACTCTATTCTTGACCTCAATCCAGCTTAACCCTGGCTTCTTTTTAGCGTCTCTGTCTTTCATCATTTTTGTAACCTTGGCTGCATCATCCCACCTGCCAGCTACAGAATAGATATTTGAAACCATCACATATGCAGAAGTATTTTGCGGCTCCAAATCGAAAAGCAATTGTGCGACATGCTTTCCTATTCCTATATTGCTGTGAACTCTGCAAGCACTGAGTAGTGCCACCCAGATATTGACATCAGGTTCAAATGGCATCTTATTGATGAAATCTTCTGCCTCGTCTAGACGACCAGCACGACCAAGAAGGTCAATCATGCATTTATGATGATCCGTTCTTGGTGTGATGTTATGTTCATGCCTCATGGAATGAAAGTAATAATGTCCTCGATCTACTAGACCTGTATGGCTGCAAGCAGAGAGAACACAAAGGAAGGTTATGGCATCTGGCCTAATGCCTGTCAGTAGCATTTTCTCAAAAAGTATCAAGGTTTCCACCCCATCCCCATGCTTAGCATTACCAACAATCATTTCATTCCATGAGACAACATCACACTCAATCATCTTCTCGAAAACTTTCCGTGCATCTTTTATGCCTCCACATTTGGCATACATAGTAACCAGGGTGTTGACCACAGACATCGGTGACTCAAACCCCATACAGAAAATGTGGGCATGGATGTGTCTTCCATGCTCAAGAACTGCTAGGTTGGCACACACACTAACAATGCTAGCAAAAGTTGCCTCATCTGGCTTCAAACCAGTCTGTTGCATTTGACAAAATAGTTTTAGAGCCTCTTCACTATAACCATGCTGCACATACCCTGTAATCATTGCATTGTAGGAGATCACATCTTATTCAGGCATTTTGTCTAACACTTGACGGGCATATTGTAGGCTGCCAAATTTAGCATACATGTCTACAAGAGCACTTCCAATGAACATATTTGAGTCAAAACCAGTCTGGATAATGTGGCCGTGAAGTTGTTTACCTTCTTCAAAAGCAGGTAAGCTTGAACTTACACTGAGAATGCTTGCATAAGTGAATTGATTCAGTACCACACCTATTTGTTTCATTTGGAAACTAAGCTTTAAGGCCTCCTGATAATGGCCATTATGTGCATATCCTGCAATAATTGCATTCCATGAGATTAAGTCTCGTTCCTGCATTTTATCAAACACACATAGTGCATCTTCTATGGTTTGAGTTTTGGCATACATTGTAACAATAGCATTGCACACGAAAACTTGGGACTCGAATCCACTTCTGATAATGTACGCATGGACCTGTCTGCCAAACCTCAAATCAATGAGAATAGCACATGCATTGACAACATTGACAAATGTCAACTCATTTGGCTTCAGATCGGTCTGGTGAATTTGATTAAAAAACCTTGTGGCCTCGTCCGCTTGCCCATTTTGGGTATATCCTGCAACCATGGCAGTCCAAGAAACAATATTTCAAACCGACATTCAATAAAACATTTGGCGTGCACCATCTACTCTCCCACATTTGGCAGATATATCAACAAGAGCAGCCCCAACAAATACATTTGACTCAAATCCAGGCTTAACAACCGGTCCATGAATTTTCGTCCCATATCCTAAATCCACCATGCTTGCACATGCACTTACAACACTGGCTAAGGTGAACTCATCAGGTTTCGTGCCCATCCATTGCATCTGGCCATATAAAACCATGGCTTCAACTTGATCACCACATCGGGCATATGCCGCAATCATTGCATTCCAGGAAACTATGCTACGTTCATGCGTTTTGTCAAACAGACACCGTGCATTTTCCACATACCCACATTTTGCATAACCTATAAGAATCATAGTCCATGAACAGACATCTCATTCAAGCATTGTGTCAAACACTTGGCATGCATCCTTAATTGTCCCACACTTCACATACATGTCAATCGTACAATTCCACAAAAAAATGCTTGGCTCAAAGCCGGTTTTAACCATATGGCCATGAACCGTCTTGCCCTTTGCTAGGGCTCTGCTATTTCCGCACTCCAGCAAGCTACGAACATAAATATTTGGATCCACCTGAACAAACCTGCAATATGTAGAATTCAGAACACCTATATCATGGCTACTTCCATATTCTTCTTTGGGATAATCTTTGAGAGCATAACCAAACTCTCTCCTCTTATTCATATAGTACCTACACTCTAGATGGAACACCAATGTATTCAAAATGCTTCTCTGAGTATGATGATGGTGTCCGAGCTGTTTTAAACAGGTGAAATTCTGATAAGCACTCAGTGCCATTCATCTTATGAGAGTTTCACCTGTTTAAAACAACTCAGACACCATCATCATACTCAGAGAAGCATTTTGAATACATTGGTGTTTCATCTAGAGTGTAGGTACTCAGTACAAGTAAAGTTAGCTTCATGTTCTCACCCATAATAATTTCCTGGTTCATGACCAACATCATGATAGGACAATATAATATTGTGAAATATTATCCTGGAGCATTCAAGGCATTCAACCCATATTATATATACTATTACTTTCATGAATATCACTATTAAGGATGAAGATCACTAATAAGGATGGGTGATGCTTGGAGGTGTAGTCTTATGTATAATAGGTATTGATTATTCACATGATGATATGTGTCCCATTTTATCATATAGTATACTTGGAACTGTTTTCTAACTCAATTGATAAATCCATACCAATGATTTTCTCAAACAAAATTCATAACTTCATCCCAATTATTTGTGTTAAAGCTATACAAATAGAAACACTAACATCAGTGCTTTGTTCTGACTAAATCCAGGTGTCGAGGCCATGTTTGCAGACTTGGGCCATTTCAACAGGAAATCAATCCAGGTCCAAGCTATATGTCAAGGATAGAATTATTACTATTTCATCGTACCTGCATACTTCATCCTCAAGTTTTAGTACCATAATGAGAAATTTGGGTTGTTTGTTGTGGCTTGCTTTCTGTGTGTTGGTTTACCCATCTCTGCTTATCACATATACGAGACAAGCGGCTTATTTGATAAAAAACCCAGGGGACATAGGTTCTACATTTTACAAAGCAATACCACAGCCTGTATATTGGTCAATGTTCATTGTTGCCACTTTAGCAGCCATTGTAGCCAATCAAGCATTGATTACAACAACATTCTCAAACATAAAACAGTCCATGGCTCTTAGCTGCTTCCCTCGAGCTTATTTTCCACCACAGGGATGAAAGATGTTGCCTTATTTCATACCATAATGTACTGATATTCGGTATATAATGAAAATTATAAGCATTTACCGTGTTTTAAATATGCATTCAGTTTTTAAATTTATGGTAGATTATCTATGCTTTTATTTAACAGACATGTTGCTCATCAATCTAGGGTGGAGACTAATGAGCATGCATGACCTTTGAGTCTATATAGACCATACGTATGAATCATGATTTGAAATCTTGGCATTGTAGAAGAAGATTACCAAAGTTTTGTGATTTTTAGGTTATCATTAGATAGGTGAAAGATGGACAAGATGCCACAATGTGTTTTTAAATTATGTCTTGGAAGAGGTAAAATTTTGGAGACCGTTTTCAATTTACTTCAATTTTGATAGTGGCCATGTGAGTTGGGCTATATGGAGATAATTAGAGCTATTTAATCCTGCTCATTGTTTGGTGAATTTTAGATTCAAAGTTTGTCTACCAAATGTTTTACAGCGAATTGACAACATTGGCTAGCTTGCTGCTTGAATCTGCATCAACTCTTGAAACGTCACCACTTATGGATTACCAGTTGAGAATAATAGCATATATATGGTTAGATATTTTATTTTTCTTACTTATATTGTTACTGGTCTTGATGGTGTTGTTTTGGTTGTGGCGAATTTTAAGAAGAATTGATCATGCTCCTTTGGAAGTGCCAGCCCTTGATTCTCAATTGTGATGTAAAATATAGGAAAATAGAAACCTTTGTATTGTTGTATTGATAATATGTTGTTTTTATTGACTTTTGGGACTTGGAAAAACTTGTTTCCTTCACTGGTGAGGATATTAGAAGGATAATCTATGGTAAATAGTGCACGGGACATCGTTTACACAAAATATTTTGCTTATACTACCCTTCACTCTGTTTTTTGCTATCTTTGAAGGCGTTTATCTATCATTTGTATTGAATAAGGTGCCACAGGGAGGTTGGTGTCCCTTCCTAATTGCAACAATTTTTCTGACCATAATGTTCTCTTGGAACTATGGAAGGCAGAAAAGTATAAATATTTAGCACGAAGAAAACTCAGCATAGAAGGTTTGAATGGATTGCTTGCCAGGGTGAATTCACGTGTACCAGGAATTTGTTTCTTCTGCAGTGACCTTATTTCTGGCTTACCACCGATTATTGAGAATTATGTAAAGAATGTGGGGTCTTTGCATGAAGTTCTTTTCATTGTCACCATAAGAAGGGCTCCAGTCAAGACAGTGCTCTTGTCAGAGAGATTTATGGTTGGAAAATTAGAGCCAAAGGGTGTATATAAATGCATAGCCCAATATGAGTACAGTCTATGTGTTGCAGGCCCAAGCCACCAAACAACACTTTTCCCATGTTGGGTCCCTTCAAATTCTGAATCTAAGAAGCCCCATAGGAACAAAAAAATGAAAATGATACCTAGAAAATCACTCTTCTTGCCTAAGCTACCAATCCTAGCAAGGCTTAAGGAGGACCAACGATAATTATAAGGATCCCATGCTTCCACTATACTCTTTATTGCTTTAAGATCCAATATGTTTCTCATCTTATCTTTCCATTTTGTTTTGAATGTGGAGTCTCTACAGCCTGCAATATAGTATGCTCTAAGCCCTTGTAGCAATATTCAAAATGTGGCTATAGTTGCTTTACAGTATCTATAGATGAGGGTATACCCCCTTTGTCTGCTATGGCAGAGAGTTGAGCTCTTGCTATGAGTACCTCATAAAACTCACCCTCATATGTCAGTTGCAATCTCTTATTTGGGGACAACAACACAGGTCCTTGAGCTGTGGCCATGGTCTTAATACTAATCCACTTTTGACTTCTTCCTTGCTTGGTAGCAATTTACAGAAAACTCTGTACCCCAACAACCAGTATGCTTGAAACTTGTTCGTATCAGACACTAATATATCCAGGGTTTTCAAATGGGCATCTATGAAATTTTGGAAAATAAATTTAAGCATTTGGCAAGTTTTGGCCTACTACTCATAAACATTAATCCGAGAAAGGGGTATGTGTTGTAGTCTTTGTAAATGAGTAAACATTTAAATTTAGTTTTATATGAAAAAAAAGATTTAGTATGCATAATGAAACATTAAATTAAAATAATAATAATAAAACAGATTAATTGACATCTGATATGAACTTAGTAGTGAAAAATGTCACTTTAATAGAGTTTTGGCAAGTTAAGGAATTTGTGCATCCCTATATCTACGAAAATTTCACTGAGAGTTGAATTGGGATATTAAAAACACATTTGAGGTTTTATCCAAAAGAAAGTTCATGACATCTCATATGAAGTTAGTAGTGAAAAATGTCATTTTAATAGAGTTCTGGCAAGTTAAGGAATTTGTGCATCCCTATATTTACGAAAAGTTCACCAGAGAGTTTGATTTCAGCAAGGAGTTTGATGACTTTCACTTGTATTTTTCGAAACACCTAGTTGACAGAACCATGTAGTAGGAAAATGACATTTAATTTTTGTTCTCACAATGATTTGTTATAGCTAGCAACCTTGTGTGCCCTCTTTAAAAGTGACAATTCATTCTTAAATATGTAACATATGGAAAAACAAAATCTCCAAATACAAAAAAAAACTTAAAATAATGTACAAAAATATGTTCACGTAAACAACAACTGCTACATGAATAATGGATAACCTCTATATGACATTAACTATAACTCATTATCATCTACCCTTGCTGTCAAGAATGTCCATTCACATGTTGCTATTCTTCCATACACTACTATTACTTATCCATATTCAAAACACACATAACTAATAGTTTCAAGTGTAACCCAATATCATCCACCCTTGCGTTCAACAATGTCCATTCACATGTCGCTATTCTTCTACACACTATTATTTATAAAATATCTATATTCAGCATACATATAACTAACAATTTCAATTGCAACTCTTTATCATCCACCCTTGCTTTCAACAATGCCCATTCACATGTCCCTATTCTTCCACACTCTATGCCTTACGGCGTTTCCTTTGCAACATCAGGTGCAAATGCTAGTTTAAGTTCATGTTATGAGGAATAATAGAAATTAGTTTGGTAACTAAGGTTGAAAGGCCATGTTTTTAAATTCATTATCTCAAATGAAATATCATCATAATATCATAAATTTAAAGTGCCAAGTCCAAGTATAACTATTGTGGTGGGTCCACTATCATTTTGCAAAGGGAAAATAGATTTTCTCCACCTACAAAAGGCTCATCACTCACTCTCATTCACTCCCCATTTGACCATTGAACTTTCCAACACTCCTTCTCATCCAATCAAGGTGATTTTGTCATGCCAATAGAGTTTGCTGCATCCATAACTCAAATTTTGAAAATGTGCTACGCAAATAACCATGTCTCAGCTACGCATATACCAGGCACATGTTTCATCATCTCTTCAAGATTGTGAGTCATCTGTAGCAGTTTCCTCCATCATGGTGACATTTCTCTACTGCTAAGACATGTTGGTGATCTATATTAAGGTTTAATTTCCTCTTATTCTCTCAATTATGCTTATTATGTCTCATGTCTACCTCATAGGGTTAAGAATGCAGTTAGCAAGGTTTTCACCCTTTTCATGTCAAATTGCTGCTAAAACTCATATCTATTTGCGTCTACACCATAATTTATACTAAATACACCCTCCTAAATATCCTCCATCAAACCCACTCCCAAAATTCATCAATTCTACCTAAACCCTAGACAAAATACACCTTTTTTAAACTACAGGATTGTGTTTTCCTTGTTTGGAAACCTTCCACTCACCCAAATCCTGTAATTCCACTTTCCCTACCTTCATAAAATCCCTCAATATCTTCCCAAACTTTCTTGGAATTTTTCCATATCCCTATCCCCCTCATTTCCCCCAAACTCCCTCACAGTTATTGAAAAGCCCTTGTTTTCCCACAGTCAAAACCTTAGTTTCTATCCTAGGAGTTAAGTACTGAGATGGAATCTGAAACCTCAGAACAAAGGAATCATAGAGAAGGAAATGTCATCAGACATGAACCTACATAAACCCATTAGGTCTTATCATCTACCTTTATTAGGAAATCATTTGAAGATGCAGGCTGCCTTACATTTTGTCAGAAAGTTGAAGAATTGAAGTATCACGACCAATTGACTAGTGCTTTTTCCACCAAAATCAGAAAGGAAAAAGTGACCATAGAAGGAGTTCAATTCACTGTTTAAAGGCAAATTATCTCTGCAACTATAGGGATTCCAGACACTAGATAAATCTGGTTCAAAAGAGAAGACCTTGAACTTTAGAACTACAAGATGTACCTAAAGACACAATACAAGGAAGCTCCAATATATATTTTTCCATTCACACATTTGTTGGAAAGGTACACCCCTCTCATGAAAATGAACATGAATTATTTCACATGTGAAGGCAGGTATTCAAGGATATATAAGTATCACATGGAACTTTTGATGCATTTCACCGATGTACAAAAAATCAATTTGTCCTATTATTGTACAAAAGTCTAGTTAAAATGGCAAAAAAGGTACAAAAGCAAGGGGAGAATCACTATACTAGTTTGTTTTATCATGGCTTAGTGAAATTTCTAGTTTGTAATCAATTAGCACAAGCAAATATGTCTTGGGACCATTTTGCAAGTTCAACTTTTCCTCCATCTTCTTCAACTAGGTCTAGTGATCAAACAACACCTTCAAGTTCACTAGTGCAACAAGAGATTGCTTCTTCAAGCTGACCAACCAAGAGGAAAGACATGGCAGAAGTGTCTCAGACATATTCCAGAGGTGATAGGCTTGTGTTTTCTCAAGGGATTTTTGAAAGGGCTAAGCCAATAATAGGTAAATAGACAATTTTCTCACATCATGAGGAGTCCTCTCATCCGGGTACAAATGTGTTAGTTATGGAGGAAGGATATGAGGGCAGAGTTGAAGATCAGATCATAAGGGATAAAGAGGGAGAAATCAAGAGATTGGAAGGCAAGTTGGTAGAGGAAAATGCTCTAATAACATGCCTGTAATAAGAGAATATGCATTTTAAAGTGAATCAAATGATTCAAGACAAACAAGCAACCAATTCAAAGAGGGAAGATGTAAAGGGAAAAGCAGTGGCTGAAATGAAGGTGTCAAAAGGGATAGAAAAACAAAGTACATCAGGGAGACCAAGAACTAGAGTAGTTAAGAGAGCCCTTGAGCTATAAAGAGAGGCTTCTCCACCAAAAGAACAAATTATGGTAGATGACCTAATCACTAGAGCAATCAATGAAGATAGGGTTTATTGGCTTGATAAGGTAAATGGACACCTGGAGAAGCTCCTTAAGAAGGAAAAAAGGGGCAAGAACTTGCAGAGGCATATGGATATGCACTACTATGCAAGAAACAAGGTATCTCAAGTCAGAATTAATAACTCTCATTAACTAACCAAAGGAACAAAAAAAACATGAAAGAAATATCTTTACATCATTTCCTTATCATATATAAAATGTAATTTAGGTGGTTACATAAGATTCTCAAATATACCAGGGAATAAACCTTATGAATGCAAAGAAACTCCACTTCACACATGTAGATCCAGGATAAGGAAACAAACAAAGATAGAACGTACACTCCACATTACATAGCAGCTACAAATACAGATATAGCAACCTTTCGAGGATGCTTTGGGAACAAGCGCAGTACTTATAATATGATGGAGAAAGAAACACAGTCGTTTGAGTGAATTAATCCATACTGATTTGATTATTACACTTATGCCAGCATGTTCTTCCTGGAGATCAATCACTAAAGTTAAAGCACTTGAAGAGCAAACTCAAGGAAATCCTAACTATTCAAAAGGAAACGAAGAAGCTTGATTTACTTGCTGAGGCCCCTCTCATGGCATAACATATCTTATTATACCTTCACTCAACAATTTTGAGAAGATTTGGGGAAATTTTTTTCATTTTCAAAATTTTGGTGATTCTAGACTATTTTAAAAACACAGGAAAATCTATAAGCACAACACCTTGGCGCTACGCTTTCATCTCATAGATCCAAATACCAAAAAATTTATATCCCCGAATAGGTATTGCCCTAAGGATCTCAGATATCCACTTTTTGAAGCATGTCAACAAACTGGTGAGGAGAAAAAGTCACAATAGAGGTGAAAAAGTCATTTTCTACCACTGTTCTAATGTAGGCGCTGTGTTTATAGAGTCACCTTGGGAGAATCAATTTTTGAAGGCCTTACCATGGTCCATTTCCAAAAATTCAAGTTGATCTAGAAACTATATAGAAAATTCTAGTTGACCGTTCTCTCACTTTTCAAATTTGACTTCCAGAAGGTTTCCAAAATCTGCTTGCTAGGTGGCACTACGCTTATAGCTGAATGTGTTACACTTATAGCCAAATGCGCTACGCTTATAGTCAAATGTGCTATGCTTATAGAAAAATGCGCTACGCTTATAGCCAAATGCGCTATGCTTATAACTGTAGTTGCCTTTTTCACTTCATTTTCGCCAGATCTTGGTTTTATGATGTAATTTGGATATTTTAAAGACTTGATGATGTAATTATTGAGTTAATTAGCATGATAGTTTGTTTTAGTACTTAATTAGGCATAATAAAGGTAGTAAAACTCAAATGAAAGTCTAAAATAAGAGTTTGTGTTTGACCTTCTTACTCTCTCTTGTTGGTTGAGAGATTGTCGGTAACTGTTCCACCACTTAAGGATTCGACCCCTAAAGGTGGGGAAATGGTTGTTTTGAGTATATATATATGATTTCTCATTCAGTTAGAATGGTTGGAATTTTGTGGAGAGACTTGTACCTTATGTTTCCATACAACTAATCAAGGAGCAGTTGCAACTATTTGTTAGGAATACTTGTTCAGTGAGTCTGTGGTGTTATTTTCCTTTCATATCAGTTTCTTATTGATGGAATCCTCTCCCTTTACATGCTTTGGTTTATTCTTATGGTTTTCCTTACAGTCATATATGCAGAATTCTTAGATTCAGAGCTCTATTTATGTGAAAAATCACGTTTGTGTTTCTCTTCTTCTAAGATTAATGAATTCATGCTAATACATGCTCATTATGATTTCTTAAACTCTCAGACCTATACTACATTGACTAAATCTTAAGTTCACCACAACACATTGTTATGTAGCTCCTCTTTATGCCTATTACTGCACACTCGATGCTTGACCTAATTACTTGCTCTCATTCCCTGGTCTAGCAAACCTAAAAACCCTAAACAAACATTCAAACAAAAATTTTACATCTAGCCTAAAATCCATTTCTTTTTTAGTCATTTACTGAGAAATCCTTAGAGATATCCCTCTCTAGTTCAGTAGGGCTAGCTGCTGAACTGAAAGTGGTTTGAGGTTACCTCTTTGGATCTCCTCCTCAGCCTGGGACATTGTAGAGTCTAACGAAAGGGAAATGGAAATAATGACCCAAAAAAAAAAAGCTATGAAGGAAAATCAATTCCAGCAGTTGGAGCTTCAGGAGGAATATGTACATTATGGAAAACAGAGAATTGGGAGTTGGCTCATAAAAAAAAGAGTTGCAGTAGATAAAAACAGACATGAAAAACAAAAAGACAAAAGAGATATACTATATCATTAATATTTATGCCCCTAACCATTATAGAGACAAGGAAGCTTGCTGGACCACTTTAAAAGATTACCTTATGTAGGTTCAAAACATCGACATAATTATAGGAGGAGGTTTCAACCTTGTTCTAAATGCAGAGGAGAATTTTGGGAGAAATATCATGCTGATCCATCAAAGAAAATGGTAGAAACAATTATGGAAACATGTAACTTAATGGACATGCCTTAAAGCAATGGGAAGTATACATGGAGCAACAAAAGAATTGGCAAAAATAATATAAAGGAAAGGCTGAACATAATTCTAATCCAAGACAAAATCGCCACCTCCTTCAGTGATATAAAATAAAAAAATCATCCACAACATAGCATTAGATCACAAACCGATGGTGTTATCTATCGGGATATTAGGGAACCTTGGCCCAACCCCTTTCAAATACAACTCTACCTGGAATGACAACGAAGAAGTCAAAAAGATTATTGAAGACGTGTGGGAAAATCAAATTATTGGCTCTCCAAGCTATGTTTGGGAATCAAAACTTTAAGCTTTGAGGAAAGAGTTGAAACATTGGGTAAAGAACAAACAATTAGAAACACAAAAGAGGAAGATAGAAATAAAAAAAAAATAGTGAGAACTCAAGTGGAAAAAGAAAAACAAGAGGAATCACAAGAAAGTATATGGCAGGAAAAGCAAGCATATTGGGAATTATAGAGGCAAAATAGGATGGAAGAAGAGGAGTGGAGATTAAACCTCGAAGTCTATGGCTTAAAGCAGGAGACAAGAATACAAATTTCTTCCACAATGTTGCTACGATAAGGAGAATTCAAAATCAAATAGATAGTATTAAGGATAATGAAGGCAAAGAAGTAAGAGGGAAAGATGAAATAAAGAAGGAGGCTAGATATTACAAAAATCTGTTAAAATCAGCAACAACAAATAATGAGTATGATTTTTTTTACAGCATATTCCGAAAAGAAAAACAATGATGGATAAAACAATGAATTCACCAAAGAAGTAGAAGAAAAGGAATTTTTTATAGTTGTTTGGGACTTACACCCAGATAAGGCACATGGTCCTGATGATTTTCCATTTTATTTCTACAAGAATAACTAGAACATCATTAAAAAAGATTTGATAAGAATGATCAGAAATGTTTTTGGAAAACACAAGGTAGGAGGATTCACAAACTCCTCCTTTCTTGCTCTTGTTCCAAAATATTCGAATCTAAATACATTCAATAGGTTCAGGGCTATTTCTCTATGAAAATCCTCCTAAAAAATCACTACAAAGATACTAGCAGATAAAATAAAAGTAATGCTTCCAAAATTAATCTAAGATTCAAGGTGGATTTGTCCCAACGAGACAAATTCTTGATAACATCCTAATAGTCCATGAAGCATTGCATTCTAGCCTTCTAAAAAAGGAAAAAGGAATGATTGTTATGTTGGACATGGAAAATGCTTTTGACAAGGTCAATCTTGCTTTCCTTTCGGATGTCCTACAAAAGTTTGGATTCTCTAAAAATGAAATAGATATAATTAAAGCTTTTATTGTTGGTCCTTGGATAGCACCCTTGGTCAATGAAAGACCAAGCAAATTTTTCCAAAGCTCAAGAGGGCTTCGACAAGGCTTCCCCCTCTCCCTTTTTCTATATGTCATCATGGCAGACTCATTGAGTCGAAATCTAGAGAAATGTAGGCAAAAGTGGGCTATTATAGGACTCACAATATCTCTGGAAGTAAAAAGCATTAACCACTCTCTATTCGCAGATTCTACTTTAGTTATGGGAGAGGCCTCATGCATTATAGCAAGAAGAATAAAAAATGTGCTCAATAGGTTCATGGAAGCCTTAGGAGGTCTTCTAAATAATAAAAAATGCAGAATCTTTGGGTGGAATACTCCTCTTCGCTCTCTCCATAAAATATCACAAATTTTGGAAATTCCTTTTCAAGAAAAATGAAGCCACTTCCATTATCTTGGTCTTCCAATTTCTAAACAAAACCGGAACACTGAGATATGGAACAACCACATAGAGAAAATTAAAAAAAAGTGCAAAATTGGGGAATGAATTGGCTCAACTTGGCAGGAAGGGTGGTCTTAATCAAGTCATTACTCACAACTCTTCCAATATACCAGTTTGCAGCAATATTAGCTCCAACAAGCGTTCATAAACAAATAGAGCTAGCTATCCAGGGGTTTGTATGACAAGGAGGTAAAGTAGAGACAAAGAATCTTAGTCTTGTGAAATGGGACCAAGTAACATAACCATATGAGATAGGAGGTCTAGCTATAAGACTTTCTGGGATTCTGAACTTGGCACTTGGAGCAAAAATTACATGGAGATTTATCACTGGAGAGAGTAGATGGTGGAAGAAAATTTTGGAAGAAAAATACATGAACCATAACATAATACTTCTACTTGAAAAGGGTTTCCTAATAAGGCCCTGCTCCCAGATCTAGAGTTTGATTAAAAAGACCCTTTCCCTCATCAAAGAAAATTCCTCCAAGAGTTCAGGGAATGGGAAAAGCAATAAAATTTGGGAGGACAGAATAATGGGAAATCTACTTATAGCCTCTCAAGAAAATTTCCATGAGTTGAGAAGGTGGATGAAAATAAAAGGAATCAAGGCTTTGGAAGACATCTCTTATTAGATTGATGGGGATTGGGCTGATTGGAGAATAAGCAATCTTCTCCAATGCCTTATTCCTTAATGGAGGAACTTAATTTCTCTTCTTAAGGGTGCAACACCTCTGAGTCAGGACACAAAATACTCTCTCAAGTGGGATCCCGATGGAGGGGAATACTCAATAAAATCTGGATATGCCACTATAAAACAACAAGCAAATCAATATTGGGAATATTGGAGGAATAGATGGAAATTGAAAGCCTGCCAAAAATGAAAGTGTTCATGTGGACTCTCCTCAAAGGAAAAATTCTAACATGAGACAATCTCAAAAAAAGGTTATGAAGGTCCTTCTCACGGTTCCATGTGCCAGAAAAGTGAAGAAAGTATCCAACATCTCTTTGTGGAGTGTGCTTTCACAAAATATTTCTGGCAATTATTGGCAAGCCCCCTAGAGGTTAGAACTCAGCTAACTCTTTCCCTGAATGAACTTATCTCAACTTGGAACAAAAATTATCCATATAATCTTAAAAATAAGGAAATAATTAAAAGATATTGGATGGGTTTGCCCTCATTTATGTGTTGGCAAATCTGCTTGGCTAGAAACCAAAGGATTTTCAAAGATCGCCCTCCAAACTTCAAGACAGTTTTGGAAAAAACTTGGAGCCTGACAACATAATTTATCACTTCCAAAGGAGCTAAAACAATAGAAGTCAACCATATTCAACATGAGGAAAGAACTTGGTTTGAATTTGCGTTGATCAAGCAAAAAAAAATAAACATCAGCAATACTCCTATCAACACTCAGAACTGGAAGATCAGACTTAAAAAATAGGAATTTAAGACATGGATAGAAAAGTTAAAAAGACCTTGTTTATTGTTTGATGGTGCTTCTAAGTCTAACTCAGGCAAGGCCAGTGTTAGAGGATTCCTTTTCGACCCCGGTGGAAGAAATCCCATCGCTTTTGAATATCCAATAACAGAGCATAAGCATATGGTCTCCTATTGGGAACAACAATATTAAGACAATGTGGTGTGCATAATCTAGTTATCATGGGGGATTCAACCATTATTATTCAATCAATGGTGGAGAAGAAAAGTCCCAAGAATAAGGGTATGAGACAAATAATAAAAAGGGTGGAAAAAATATGTAGTATTTGGGAGAAGTCACATTCAATCATATTCTGAGATAAAATAATAGTACTGCAGATAATCAATCTAATCTTGCAGTCTCTCTTCCTATTGGAGAATCCAGAATAGCCAATGAGACAGCACAAAAATCAATTCCATAGGACTTCAAGCCACCATATGCAGAGAATTTTACTCTGGTCAAGGAAAACAAGGTGGGAAACAATCATATCATCTTGAAAAGCAAGAAATCAGAATCATAGGAAAATCAGGAAAATCTTCATGGACATTCAACATAGTCAGATTACGACTCCCAAGCATATAGTGGTTGCATATTATTTTCGTGATCGGCTGATGATCATAATTATGAAGTGGAATTTAGCGCTACTATATATATATATTCCCTCCCAATTATTGATCTCAGCTATGCTTATAGTAATGCATTGCTTCATTCCCTTGTTGTTGTCTCTTTGTCCCTAATGTTTGCTATCTTCACGCTCCTCCCTTATCTACCATGCCTCTTCAGCTGTGTTCACCCTCTCTATCTTTGTGACTGCGTTCTCTTCGTGACTATGTTCATCCTCACTACCATCGTCGGGCTTCTCTCCCCCATACATCTCTTGTGTATGAATAACAACAATGGTCCTTCGTTACTTCCATTACTTCTAAGGAGAGATTGTTTAATCTATGAAGTTCTGTTTCCCTTTCATTTGCAGTTTACTGACACTGTAGGCCTTTCTTGTGGTCTAATGCGTTCCTTCTCTCTACTGCTTCTTGTCTCTATTTTTCATTTTTGGAGTGTCCACTTTCAACACATATTAAATATGTAATGGAACCCTCTGGTCAATGTTCCAAAGTGTGAGAACTGTGCAGTTTGCAGAGCCAACAAGTTCATGATTGATCAGATTAGAGAAACGATTAAGGATTTTAAATTTGATGCTAAGTTTGAGAACTCCTTTCTTAAGAGACAGTTGGAAGAGCAAAGGAAAGAAATTGTAGCTCTAAAACACAAGTGTAAGCACATGGAAGAAACTATCAACTATTTGAAAGGTGTATTAATCAATCAGACGGGAGAAAATTCCAACTACCAAAGTAGCAAGAACCGACCTCACCCACAACAGGAGCCTTCAGTAAAAAAAATTTAGAAGCCCTATTTCCAATTCTCTCCATAACTCTATGTTATTTTCTCTAATAGTTTCTTATGCTCTGTAGATGTAAATTTACGTTGAATCAGTTTGTCCGAATTTATAAGGAAAGTGCAATAGGTATTCTCAGAAACAAAGGAGGAAAGGCATGGAAGATAGGGATTGTTTTCCCTCTTTTTCTCTTCCAGGTTTCCCTTATCCATTTTTCCTTGATGTAATGGGAGCAAGCTCCCTTTTTTCTTTTTGGAATAGGAAAACTAGTAACCAACTTTGTTAAAAAAAAAACTCATTCACTAAAATACTCAACCTATTATACCCTCCTCTCCTTCATAGAATAACATATGGAGGAGTGTTACAATTCACTAATATTAACCCGAAATGGATTTCCCCATGTTCCAAGGAATCTCTAGCAATGGAGTGCCCAACTTATGCTAAATATAACACCTAATGAGTGAGCCTTTATGAAAGGAATAAACACGCAACTTGTTCAAAGAATTTATCTTCAAGGATTGTGTCTTGCTTGGTAGTTGTAAAACATGTCATATAAAAATAAATAGTGAAACTCCCTTATTAGAAGAGGAATATCCCATCAAAGTACTAAATGCAACTGTCAAGGGTACATGTTAGAGAAATAAGGAAAAACTAATGGGACTTGAGTTATATGGGTTGTTTGCTACTAGTTGTGTTTGAAATCATAATATTGTTGGAATAGGTTGTTCATGAAAGAATGTATATGTGCACCAAGTAGAACAAATGAACTAGGAGATGAAATTTGCTTCTAAGTTTTTAGCTAGCCATGTTTGGATGTTTAAGATTAAATTATAGAATTGTTTATGTCTTCAATTATCTTATTGTCATTCTATTAAGGATAGATTTCGTTGTTAGATATTATAACTATTACAATTAAACACCTCCCATTAGTCTCCCCTGCCAATCCAAAAGCACTAAGAGATGCTTTACACAATATTGAATATTAATTGTCATGTCAAATATAAATATCTTCCCCTAGAAGCATTAGATGTAGAATCATTTCAGCCACATGTATTTTGTTTCCATTTGTTTCAAGCAATTGCTACTTTTTTCTATCTTTGTATTTTCTATAGTAATTAAGAGTCTTTAGAGTTTTCATTATTTATTGATTGATATGTTGCATAGAAAAGACACTCAAACAATAATAAGCTTCACAATTTAATTTAAACTAGTTATGTGTCAAGGTGTCGCAAAATTGAGTTTAAATAAAATATTATTCACAATGGAAAATTCCATCCAATACTTAACTACACACATCATATTGTTTAATAGAAGGAGGTGCAAAATTTCTCTCCCTCAATTTAAGTCACAGTGAAAAATTGATTACATAGATAAATAGATATATATGTTATATTGTTTACATGCAACGTATGTATTGCACTTGTTTTTCAAAATAGGAACCCATATTTTCATAAGTAATAAACCTAAAAATATGGTCAATCCACCCTCACACACTTAAGTGAAGAATAGGTTTTGTTGATTCACTTGGTGCTTAATTGAGTAAATACTTTCAATCACCATATAATAATATACAAAAGGTTACATCAACAATATTCAACATAATCGATAGTGACATTCAACAAAGCGTGTATAGGGGAGGTGCATGCCTTCTAAGATTTGAACTTAGCTTGTTGTCACAAAAACTACTCCAGATTACCACTAAATGATAACTTGATATACATGATAATTCACTTGTTATGACATTGGCTTAGTTCTATTATTAAATTGAGATATCACAACATATCAAGAAGCAAAGTTGAAATAAAGTCTTCTTGCGCAAAACAAAGGTAGTCAACAATTTCTTTCCCTTCATCACTGCATTTTATTTATGCTCAACCTTTTGAATTCTTTCCCTCAACTTGGCGAATCACAAAAGATATTCCATTGATTAAAAAATGATAGGAAACGATAAGGCCATATCCTTCTAGACATTTAATTTTCACAAACTTCAATTGTGTCTCCTCTTCTTTCCAACACAAAAGGCATCATGTATTTTTTTCTTTTTTTCTTTTGCGAAATTGGAGTTTTAGTTATTTGAATCATTCACAACACAATTTCCCTAAATTGAAGAGAAACTTTCAAAAATGAGTTCCAATATTCTTGTTCGAAAATGTCGTTAGATGAATAGAAGCGCCGAAAAAAACACTCTACACGTGCTAATCAATATTCATATCTCCACTAAGGAAAAAAGAAATCTATATGATTTGAAAGAACTATTGATGTTCACATTTCAAGTAAAATATCACAATCATACAAACGCAAACTATATGATATAAACTTAAAGATTAAAAAATATTTTGCCTAGAAACTATGTTGAACAATGTTATTTTCAACTTAAATTTAATCAGCCATATAGGTTGAGTAATTTTACTAGATACATCACCATCACACTCATCAACATTACACACCCCACTTCATCATAATATGACCTCATTATACCTCATTAAGATGAGTCAACCCATAATTGTCCATAATTTGCTGTGAATATATTATCATCCTTATTTTGGTGTGTAATGTACACAAAATCCCTTGATTTCTACATAGCCCTTCATCATACAAAAACTAGCTCATTAAAAACTCATTAATGTGCCGATGCTTGTTTAAGCCATGTAGTGGGTATGTGTGGACCTTGTTAAACCCTCATATTCATTAATATCATTGATTTTGTCTTCCATGATGTTCATTAAACTTATGAATTCTCATTAATATATTGACAAAGTTCATACAAAAACTACATCCAAAGGGGGGTTTCACTTTTGATCTATAAAGAATGAAAGGTCATAGGAATAGATAAAACATAGAGAAAACAAGAGCAAGGTTATGCTGCCAAAATTTCATTGGAGAGAGTTGAATTATTATTCATTCTTCACCATTGAGAGCTTTTTTTTCTTCTAGATAGCTTCTATGTTATTTATTTAGACAAGGACATTGCCACATCTACTAGATTTGGAGCTTGAGTATGCAAGTAGATAAAAGGGCCCTCCCAAAGTGAAGCATTGGAGCCCACTTGCTACAATAAGGCCTCTCTTCAAGTATCACAATATGAATATCTATAGCCTTTTTCTTTTGGAATTAATACAATGTTATGTTTTTTCTAACAATTATTTGTGTTTGACTATTAGTTAACGGTGTTGAATCATTACTTCATCCTCTTTTTTTTCATTCATAAGTTGTGGTTTAGTGTAATGATTGGACTCAATACCTTTTATTTTTCTTTATTTTTTCATTTTTTATATGTATCCAATTACACAACCAACTATATTGTCAATTGGGTTTATCGTGGGTGGTTGATAGGAATGATTGTTATCCTCCACACCTAGGTTCAATTCCTGCAAGTGACATGTTGAGCACATAATGAGTATAATGTTGTAATATCTTCAAGCCTTGTAAAAAAATCATGTCATGTTTGCTATAAATTTGGATCTAATCTTTCTCTTGCTGAAAACAGGAGTGCGATACGAAATCGATGACATCAATGGAAATGACAAATGCAGTCACCGCAGTGCTTGGCCGAAACGCCTCGACACCAAATCTGCGAACGGTGCCACTAACGCCAATTTTATCTCCTACATCCCGTCTCGCCATCGGATCTGGAGAAGGTTTTGCCTCCCCACCCTGCTGGCTTTGGTCCCATGCTACCCCGCCCCTACTGGAGGTCAAGCCTGGATCTGGATCGGGCGCTTCACACAACTTGATCACTTTTGAGGATGGTTGCTTAATTGCTACCGCAGAGTAGACTGAAGCAGTCCATAAGGGTAGGGACTGTCATGGGCATGACTCTAGGGCGCCATATCTGAACAAATTTTGGGGGTTCCAACACCATACTCTAGATCTGGTGCATCCTGAAAACGCAAGGGCTCCAAAATGGATACACTCCTCTCAACAAGGAATCTATGCCATGCATGGATCTGGGTCGATCCCTCTCACCACAGAAGGGTGTATTAACCTCGGATCTACCATTGATCTAATAGATCTGGTACACAACAGGCATAAAAACCAACACCAAGCCTAGATCTGGAGGCCTGCTCACACAAAGTCTCCCTCCCGCTTTGGATCACAGCTACAAAACGTAGTTTAGATATGGGGGAATGCAACTGCCAAGATACCTCTCTGCCCTAAAGTCCAAAGCATAGAAGAAGACCTGAAAGGCAAGCAAAATAGTGGTGATCTAGTGGTATGGAATAGGATGACCTGGGCAACAGATCGAGGCCATTCTCAGTCAGATTCATACCCTCAAGTGACGGATCTCATACAGTTCTTTATCAAAACACTGGAAGGCAGGCATTATTGCTTGAGACTTTAGAAGGGCTGTAGGATCTAGGACCTAAGGTATAAAATACAGAACCTCCTGGGTATACCAGAGCATGGACAACATTTGATTCACATGGGACACAACTTACATGATAACTACACCCTTCAGGATTACAATATAAATTCAGACTCGACAATCATCATCAATCTCCGTCTGTGGGGTGGATGTTCTGGGACCAACTCAAAGAATACAGGATCCTTCAAAGATGCAATCAAAGGTAAAGGGAAAGTGTAGACTAAACCAGCATCAATGCTTGAACTTCCTGGGCCCTACATTGTAGAACAAAAAACTGAGAATCCCGCTCTCACCATTGCAATGCCTGAGGTAAATGCTTTGTACTCAGATCATTTTTCCCACTCAGTTATCTGTAGATTTAATGGATTTTGGCCCAAATTTGATGTTCTTCATCACTGGATTCACATTACATGGACACCAAACTGCGAAATATACTTATGCCCCAAGGGTTTTTTTATAGTAAGATTTAATACAGAATAGGAAAAGGAATATATCCTCTACAAGGGGCCATGGATTTGGGGCAGCATAGGGCTCTTCATGACACCTTGGTTTCCAGATTTCGATGCTAACACAATGGTGGTATCAAAGATGCCAATCTGGGTTAGGTTGCATAACCTTCCATTACACTTCTAGCACCACAAGGTATTAATTGCCATAGGGAAAACCTTGGGAAAATTTCTAAAGACAGATGGAGACAGACTTGCAAAGGGAATATTTACTTTCACCAGAATTTGTGTTGAAGTGTATCTCAGCCAGGGAGTACCAGAAAGTATAACATTGAATTTCAATAATACACATTGGATACAACCCTTGGACTATGAAAATACAACATTCTAATGCCGAGGCCGTTTGCAAATAGGTCACCTACTCAAAGCTTATCCATAGGCAAGAAACACCCTCAAATGGAACAAGAAGCAACAAAAGAAGCCTAAATGATGGCAACATACAGAGCCATTGGATGAAGAAGAAGACACAACAGAGACTACAAAATATAAAGCAGAAATGGAGGAACAAAAAGACCAGAACAACACAATAAAGAAAAAGGAAGCCCCCAGTAACCCTATGCAGCAACAAGCTTCCTAGCCAATAGGAAAGGAAATATCTGGCAACAAGAGAACTCATGGATCAGAAGGATTTGAGTCAGATAAGGACTCTCCCACAACTACAACAAAAAATTATCTATCCATTATAACTACTACCCCCAACACTGGAGGATGGCGAAAGGTGGAGAAAAAGAAAGGGAGAAAAGACTAGCATTTTTATTTTTTATTTTTCATTATTTATGGTTCCTGTGAAAACAAGAACAGATCATTTTCATATGCTCTTGAGCATCTACAAAATGTAATTTTGTCTTATGAATAAATTACGACTTTTTCCACAGGAAAAAAAATCTTCAAGCCTTGTTGTTGAACAACTTGTAACCTAAAGATTCTAGTGTTTTACCTAAGTACCAACCTCAAAATGAGGGGAAGTACTTGGGGGTTTTCCTTGTCCTTTGAAGCTTGGAAATAATAATGATACATGGTTTTTTTCTTATAGATGCATCAAAATTACATGTAACTGAGATTATTAAAAACCATGAAACATAAGATTATAAATGAAGAGTAAAGACATAATCATGCATGAGATCAAGACACATAGATTTGATTACAAACTTCGTCCAATTTGGACTATGTCTCTGGGCCTGGCTCAACAGTAGGGAGGCATTCATTTATTAAGTGGCATGAAAAGAGAAGAAGTACAAGTAGATTTTACATAAACACCCTTATACCTCCAATATGGAAGATAGTTGGCAAATGGAGAGACCAACTCTAGAAAAATACAACATCACTAAAATCCTTGCGAAAAATCATGCAGAAACGCCTGCCTGAATGCCCAATTCTCATAAAAGGGCTTTCTACACCTCTTAGAACCTTTAGATACTTGAGGCAAGGTTTCGACCACTTGCCAGGAGCAGGTGTCGCTGCTCTACAATGATATTATGATAAATCCCACAACTTCTCTTCCCTTATCCTAAGAATATAGTCCATATAAATTCTGGTTAACAGATTCCTTCATGAATCAGATAGTTAACAAAATGATAAACATAGAAGGCAGGTTGTTTTCAATACACATAGATTCTTGGTCTGGGAATAGTGCGCAGGTATAACCCTGTTAAATATAGTAAAAATACCAAAAAACAGTTCCATGAACTATTTCCTACTTATCTTCTTAACCGCTCCTTAATTCCCTAAACCAACGGCTTAAACACAGAGAATCGACGCTTAACTCCTTAAACTGGTGGCTTTAATAGACTTGACAGTGCTATGAATGAAGAACCATAATTCATCGGCATCGATACACCATTGCAAATTGAAATCGGCCGGATCCAGGGGTAACACATATACGAGATCTCTATACTTTAGCGATGTGCGATATCACATTACACTCTATGCTTTATTTGGGGTCGTTTCTTACCGCCGTCTTATGCGATTTTTGATATGCGCTTATCGCATCACACTCTGGTATGGTTCGGGGGACGATTCTAAAACACGTTTGCTTTGCGATCTGCGATATGTGATTATCGCATCACACTCTGGTTTGGTCCAGGGCCGATTTTGAACCACGTCACTATGCGATCTGCGATATGTGATTATCACATCGCACTCTGGTTCTGTCCAGGGGTCGATTATGAACCACGCCGCTATGCGACTTGTGATATGTGATTATTGCATCGCACTCTGGTTCTATCCGGGGCCCGATTTTATACCACCAACCGCCGCCCTTTGCGTCAGCAAACTACGGGATCAATGGCAGCTTGCCACTTGGTGCTTCCCCATTTGTCGAAGAGTTCTGCCATGTCATTTCCTCTGCCACCTATCGAAGTCAAACTTGAAATTTGACTTGCTCTAACTTCTGCATACAAGCTCAAATTCGAGTGTCATTCTCACCATTGGAATCAAGGTGACGAGCACTTCGATCTGACGCTAAGTTTGTAGAGATTTTGCCACTTTGATTTTTTAGCCTTTGCACCATGTCTCTAGTACTTTTGAAGATCCTCCTGGACGAAAACTCCCCATTAAGAATCTTTTGGTCCTCAAAAAGCATTAAAATAATCTACAACTGCTATGTACATTGTTTTCACCACAAGTGTCCTAATAGGTCCATCCTTCCTTCTCCTTCCCTTTGTCCTTCGGAGTCAAAAGCGATGAGCCGACAAATGCATCCCTTACAAAATTGTAGCACAACACTCTTGCAATTACATGCTTAACTCTGTGACCAATAACGAGCCAAGAATCCCATACTTGCCACGAGTTTATAACACATACTCTGTGGTCAAGTTTACATAAAATGGAAATAATACCCTAGTTATCAATACAAGGCCAAACATCATGGTTTCTTCAACAAGTGATGGGAAAACACTTCATCACTACAACACATGATTTACAAAATAAGGCCAAACGCCATTGCTACTTCAACAAGTGATGGAAAGCACATCATCACTGCAACATATGATTTACAAAAATAAGGCCAAACATCATTGCTGCTACAACAAGTGATGGAAAACACATCATCACTTTTACAATTTAACACACAAATGATTTAAAAACAAGGCCATGACATTCTACCACACCTTGGAAAACCATATTTCACCTTCAAAGTGAATGGCTTGTCTCACTGTGGCGCATTTTTTGGTCGAACAATTGTTTCACTTGGTTCGTGCACGAACACTTTGTCCTTGCGATTCTGGTCTGGATGGAGCCTCCGACATGTGGTTCTTTGATGACCACCTCTATCACAATGACTACAGTAAGTCTTCTTCCTCCAAATCTGCTTTACCTTCTTCTTCTTTTCCTACCTTGGAGAGGGTCTTTCACGCCTCATCCTCTTTCATGGTGCTATTCTCCTCTAGCACTCAACAAACACATGGTTATGCAATCCACAAAAAATGCAAGTTTTTCTATGCCATTATTTTCGTTCATTATTAACAATATGGTTGTAATCATAATGAACATTATAATACTGAGACTTGTTATTCCTATTGGTGTCTGGTATGATCATGGGAACGAGAGTCTTTTTCTACAATGCATACTATCATAGGCTAATGGTGATGTATTCCCATCATCCTCTTTCCTCGACGGTTTCAACAATGTCATGGAAGCCTCTGACACCTTTGTGCACTATCCTTCTGTATACCCCAAACTTGCAAATCAAGGTTTTTGCTCAACCTTCTGTTAGCACTCAAAATCTACCTTATGCTGAAATAAGGTAAAACTCAAGGCTACATCAAACCACGCTCAACCTCGTAGCTAGCCCTACGAGGATAGGAGAGGGCTCTCTCCGAGTCAATCTCGACAAAAGGTAATAAATGAGGCTTGCGATGACTAAATTGATAATTAATTTTAGGCTAGGTATGAATTACAAGGAGTTTGAAATTGATTTTTTGGAGTTTAGTTGAATTCAAGGGAAAGGCAATTTTGGGTGCGGGGATGAGGCACAGTTTTTGCAAAGGTCTACTTGGGGCAAGGTAGGCGATTGTCTTGATGCTTTTAAAGAGAATGAATGGCTAGATCTGACTGGTGAGAAGTTAAGGAGAGCAAGAAGCTTTCAAGGGTTCTCCATAAATAGATGAAAACATGGAAAATCAAACAAACTTAAAGGCAGAGCATAGCAAATTATGGATTCTACCTTAACACTTCATTTGTTCAATTGCAGAAGATAAGAGAAGGAAAGTGATACAAATAAACAACTTACAAATACTGAAAGAAGCACACCATTAACACATAAAGCCACATGAATCCCCAATAGTGCTGCAAAACCCTGGTCTTTCCTTTGCCAAAAATGCAGATAAAATATGTACAATAGAGTGTTAAGATTTTCCTAAGAGTCCAACCCTAAAAATGACTTATAAAATACATAATATAGGCAATCAAACCCATTCCATTGCCTCTAGGGGTCAAGCTCATCATCCTAGGAGCTATTTCAACCAACTCTAAACAAAGCACTACAATCTAGGCAGTCAAAACAACTTGCCTCTATAAGGTAGGAAACCAATTCATTCATTAAATTTTCACTCTTTGGTGAATGAATCTTCTAGAAAAAGTAACTAAGTGTCAAAATAACATCATGTTTCATCAATTACATCAAGAGGAGTGAAAAATCACCTCACAAATCAAAACTAGTCAAACTGGCTGCATTTCCCGAGCTGAAAGATGAAAATTTGGCCAAAAAGGCCTGTGCGCCGCGCGCCTGAGCCTTATGCGCTGCAAACATTTCAACCTGCTTTTGGGGCACTTACCAACATCCAAATCAAGCTCACAATAGCTAGTTTAAAAGCCCTGGATGTCTGCTATCCAGCCCAAGTGGAATTTTTCAATTTGGAACTCATTTGCCCCCTCAAAATGGCATTCTCTCGGAAGTACTTCCTGCTGGTGCAAAAGGTGGCAGAAAGGTGATTTTCATGGTGTTTTTGGGCCTTTTGATCACCCAGAACTTGATGGAATGCTTTGGAAATAGCTGAGCATGCATAACTTACCATGACAAACCCAAAAATATAAAGTTTTCCTCCAACAAGTTTCCCAATCTTAAGCGCGTGCGTCGACGCGCTACGCGTTGAGCCAAAAACCCTATTTTTAGGACAAAATTTTAAAAATGACAAAAATTTCTCCGAATTTTCTCAAATTTGGAGTGAATACCCTCCATCATGTATTGTGCCCCTCCAATGAAGCCTCGGCCAAAATTTGGAGTGGATCAGGCTTTTTTCGCCGTTTTAGTGCTTTGCTCAATCGCCTCTTTAGAATCTTCATTTTTGCTTTGCAGACATGCTTACGAGCCCAATAATGAGTTTTCATATGACAAAGCATGTCTTTGTCTCTATTTGCATTTTCCAACAATTTCTCCAGATGAGTGTTCACATGGATGAGCATAGACTCTTGATAAATCGGTGTCATATCACCGGGTCTCCTTCGGGCCAATTCTTGATCTTCACGGATTTGCCGCAGCTCATAAAGTGTATCTTCGTCCTCTAGCTATTTTTTGCACTGCTGCAAGTAGTTTATCACCCAATTAGCCATCTGCAATTTCGCTTGCAGTGTGTCGTTCTCAACCCTTTGCTCCCGGATGATCTCCTTTAGCTCCGAGCTAGGAGAGCTCGCATCAACATCAATGATAGTGAAGTTCGTGTCTCAGCCTCCTGAAGGACCCTCATCATGCATAGGCCTCTTGTCCCTGTCCTGGATCTGTACCTGTGCTGAAGAAGAAGGCGAGACCCCTTCCACCTGATGTGGAGATAATACTCGCTGTGCTCATCGAGTCAACGAGACCCCTTCCACCCCGGGTGGAGATAGTACTCGTCGTGTAGATGCAAATAAGGCCCTGTGGCCTCGCTGGTATGTCACATATGGAGGAGCACTTATATGCTCAGTCTCAGGAATGTCTGACTGGTGTGAAGGCACTCCCTCATCATGAACTATCTCAGGAAGTGGCTGTAACGCTGAGAAGAAGTCACGGGAGATGAAATCCTCCCAAGTAATGCCCTGCTGTGTCAACTGATGTATCACTATGATTTTGATCAGCGCGTAATGATATATGCTCTTATGCTGATGTGCTGGGGTCTTCCTTTGTACTAAAGTCACCATCCTCTCTATGTTGCGACACATGAAGCACAAAATGTTCATCATACGTACCCTCGTGAAATGCGTCAACAAACGGAGATGGTACGCATAGAGACGCGAGAATTTTCCCTCGCAACTGAAATACCGAATGATGAGTTTCATCAACGGTGCAAACTCATCCCTCAGGAATCTGAAAGGAAAAACTGTGCTCAAGTGTCTCATATACCCAGGTTTGATGTATGGCTCATAGTAGAATCTGTCTAATTGTTGGCATTTGCTCCATCCCTCTCCTACATTTGGTATCCCGGTGGCCTGAGCAATAGTCTCTGGTGACAAGGTGAAATTCACTCCGGCGAGGTTTACATGACCATCATGTAAATGTACAACAAATAAGCGAACTAGTTCACGATGATGCTGGGTTTGTGAGATCATCTCACAGTATGGGAAACATGATTGATGTTGAAAACAATCCATTGCAAGTGGGCAAGCCTGCAATGGAGCCAAAGAAGTAGGCTCCTCCCTGACACGCTGACCACCTTTACCACTTTTGTGATATCTCCGTGGCACATAAACCTCCAGTGTAGAATCACTGTCATACTCCTGCTCATAGACTGACTCCGTCTCTGACATGACTTTGAAAACAAGATAGCTGGAATATATATGCTGATGTATAAAACTGTGTGTACAATTGAATACAAACTTTTCTCTGCTTTAACAATGCTGTGACCAAGGGGAAACAAATGCGCAAAGGGAATATTAGGAAATTAGGGACTTTGGAAATAAAATGTAACAAGGGAAGGAAGGGGAAATGAAAATATTGGATTTTGGGTTTTGGGATGTTAGGTAGGATTAATGTGTTTTAATAGAGGTGAGGGACTAGGATTTTAGGGATTGTAGTGTAGGATTAATGAGGGAATTAATGGGGAAGAATAATGGGTGAATTTGGGAATGAGAAACAAAGGGAAATGGGGGAAAAACACAACCTTGGTTACACGCTATTTTCAAACCCTACAACACTTTTTACATTGACAAAAAGAGGGCTTTCCAACTTGGATCTCTACGGAAAACATCTCATGAACCCATCACATTAACCTTTAAAAGCCAAGAAAAGGTAATGGATATGAGCCTACCTGACAATTTTATGCAGAGAAGAGGCGATTTGATGCTCTTTCAAACAAGTTTTGGGCTCCAAACCCAGTGCGCCGCGCGCCTTAACTGATGCGCCACGCACTTGTAATTTTACACTGTGGCTTTGTGCTCAGTGCACCGCGCGCAGCGAATGCGTCGCACGCCTAACCCAGTGCATCGCGCACCTGGAAATTGCTCCAACCTCCACTCAAACTCACAAATTTTCTTTGGAACGATCTTCTCCACTCTTGGCATGTACAATGATTTGAAAATGTATTGAAATATCTTTATAAAGACTCCTTTTTGATTTTTTCTTGGTCCATAACCCATTTTGTAATGTTTTGTCTTTGACACTTTTTCAGGATTAATAGACTTCTGAATTTTTGGTTTCCTCTTTAAATTTGGTTGAAATAATGATTTTCTTTGACAACTTTTTCAGGGATAGCTGTGATATGATCTGGAAAAGGAGACCATGGCTGCACCTGGACAATTCAAGAACTGAAATTTTTGAAAATTTATTACAAAAATGAGATGACGACTTATCTTCAAAACAGAGTTTTGAAGAGAAGTCCTAATCTATCTATATAATGATAAAAATTATTGAGGTAACCACCTATCGAGGACATCCCTCTGGCCTGCTGGTTTTCTTAGACTTTGCAAAACTGAATTGACTTAACCCTAGACCTAATGACCAAGAACACTTGTCATGACCTAGAAATTTTACTTCTTGGTTTTTATGAATAGACCTGAATCAACAGTGCCAAACACAAGGGGAATGAGTGACACAAACCATTCCATCAGATTTATGGCATGCCTAACGAAATGCAACTGATCGAAACTGATGGGACACCTAAACATGAAATGCAAAAAAGATCTTTGATCTCTGATGGAGGGATAACTAGACCGACTCTAACACCTTCAATGGCTGAGTTATGCCTTGGCCATTAACATCAAGTCCTTCTCCTTTGTATCTCATCTTGGTAAGGACTCTCATGCTTGTCCCTATAATGGGTATCTTCGCATTTCCAATAGAAATTATATTATGTGAATATGAAATTGAAGATAAATCAACATCTTTTACCTCCATGGTCTATTTGGAAAGAATTGGTGAGGGCTTCTCATTATCTACCATTGATGGTTCGTTGTCTATTTTGGCACATTCCCCAATCTCCTTCCTCACATACCGAAGTTCTGTATGTCGGGGTAATTCCGCTACTTTGATGGGTTTTATGATGCCCTGACCATTAATGTCGAGGCCTTTCCCCTCATACCCCATTCCCTTTAACAATTTCGAGTCGATACCTGTGGTATGTTCTTCAAAAGTGGTGAAATCATTATCAGGAAAAATACACAGAGTCGAAGAATTTCTCTTTACCTCACGGGAGTTACACTGCATATTTTCCAAATCCTCGTCCTTAACATGCAGTTGGCATATCAACCTCTATTTCTCCTCTTTCTCTTCTTGTAGTAGCCTCTTTATTTCAACATTCTCTTCTTGAAGCCTTTGATTGATCTCCTCATTTGAGGGATGAGAAGATGAGGAAGGTGGTGAATAAGATGCATAAGCATTAGAAGATGTGGATGAAGCAACACTTTTAAATCTTCCTTTCTCCTCCTCTCTTCTTTTCTCATACGCACCATACATGTTGTCCACTATTCGAGACATCCTCTGGAAGGCTTCATGCATTTCTTTATCATCCTCCATGGCTGCACATTCGGTCATTCACACATGAAATTTCCTATCAACAAAAGACCACTTCTCTTCCCAACATGCTTCAAAATCTTCCATGTCTCCTCTTCATAGTGCACATCCTTTGAAGCTTGTTTCTGGTTAGTGTACTCATGCAACTTGCATCAAATAATACCTGCTCTGATACCACTTGATCCATGATTTGTTTCTTATAGATGCATCAAAATTGCATGTAACTGAGCTTATTAAAAACCATGAAACATAAGCTTATCAATGAAGAGTAAAGACATAATCATGCATGAGATCAAGACACAAATATTTGATTACAGAGTTCGTCCAATTTGGACTACTTCACCAGGCCCGACTCAATAGTGGGGAGGCCTTCATTTATTAAGTGGCATGAAAAGAGAATAAGTACAAGTAGATTTTACATAAACACCCTTATACCTCCAATTTGGAATATAGTTGACAAATGGAGAGCCAAAATCTAGAAATAGACGACATCACTGAAATCCTAGCGAAAAATCGTGCAGAAACACCTGTCTGAACACCCAATTCTGATAAAAGGGCTTCCTACACCTCTTGGAACCTTTAAATACTTGAGGTAAGGTTTTGGACACCTGCCAAGAGTGGGTGCCACTGCTATGCAATGGTATTCTAAGAAATATCACAGGTGCTCTCCCCTTATCCTATGCAGATGGTCCATATAAATTCTGGTCGACAAATTCCTTCATGAACTAGGCAGTTAACAAAATGATAAACATAGAAGGCAGGTTTTTTTCAATACATAGATATTCTCGGTTTCATAATAGTGCTCAGGTACAACCCTGTTAAACATAGTAAAAATACCAAAAAAATAGTTCCATGAACTATTTCCTACTTATCTTCTTAATCACTCATTAATTCCCTAAACTGGCAGCTTAAACACAAAGAATTGATGCTTAACTCCTTAAAATGGCGGCTTTAACAGACACAACAATGCTATGAATGGAGAACCATAATTCATCGGCACTGATACACCATCGCAAATCGCAATCGGGAAGAGCTAGGGGTAACACATATATGAGAGCTCTATACTTCAGCGATGTACAATATCGCATCGCACTCCATTTTTGCTCGGGGGTCAATTCTTAGTATTGTCTTATGCGATGTGCGATATGCAATTATTGCATCACACTCAGGTCTGGTTCGAGGGCCGATTCTAAAACACACTTGCTTTGAGATCAGCAATATGCGATTATCGCATTGCACTCTGGTCTAGTCTAGGGGTTGATTCTAAACCATGCCGCTATGCGATCTGAGATATTCGATTATCACATCCCACTATGGTTCTGTCCGGGGGTCAATCCTGAACCACACTGCTATGTGATCTGCGATATGTGATTATCACATCGCACTTTGGTTCTATCTGGGGGTCAATTTTATACCACCGACCCTCCTTCGATCTGCGGTTGCGATATTGCAATCGCAACCCGGGGACTGCTGCGGCCACTCCTTTAACCACATACCTCGACCCTTTACGATGAACGAACTACAAGGCCAATGGCTTCCTGTCACTTGGTGCTTCCCCATTCGCTGAAGAGTTCTGCCACAACATTTCCTTTGCCACCTATCCAAGTCAAACTTGAACTTTGACTTGCTCTAACTTCTGTATACAAGCTCGGATTCGAGTGTCATTCACATCGTTGGAATCAGGGTGATGAGCACTTTGATATGACGCCAAGTGTGTAGAGATTCTGCCACTTTGAATTTTTGAGCCTTTGCACCATGTGATTGGTACTTTTGAAGATCCTCCTCGATCAAATAATAATAATAATAAATAAATAAGTGAATAATCAAAAACCAACTAGATTAAGGCTTTTGTACACTCGCGCAATGAAATATTAATTGGTGACTAAAATAAAAAGTTAGATCCATAAACATTACCCCCAATTATGCCTATTTTTTATTTCTTGACTGTGGTAGTTAGTAGGATTAGTTTTTTCTTTTTGTTGTTGTACTAACTGCCTCAAGAGTTTCATTTCTAATTAAAATCCTATTTTTCAATCTTAGCCCTTACATGGTTATTTGCCTTTTTCTCATGAAGATTACATAGAATTCCCTTAAAATCTATCCATGCAACTGATAATATTTTTTTTCATAACCATATAGTTCCCTAAGTTTTTTTAGTTTATCAATTATGTTGTAAATTTTTATACTTTATTTTTCTCATTCCTAAGTAATTATTGATTGTTCGATGTTATTTTCTTGAGTTTTTAAGAAATACCTCCATTTCTAGTACTCACCAGCTTGAGGGTTGCTTTTTCTTTCTTGGCCCATTCCATTTTAGCATTAGTTCAAAACTTTATTTTGTTGCTTTTTACATTTTAGTTGTTTTGAAAGTTAAGAAACATTTGACTAAAAAAACATTGGTTTTAATATGTATCAGGTTCAATTTACTTCCCTTATTTGCAATTCCGTTTTCTACAATTTCCATTTCATTTCCAACATTTTATTTGTAAGTATGTCATACACTTATGTGCATATTTCACACCTAAAGTATACACTTATTTCATAAAACTAAACTGAATATTTTAAATTAACAACTTAACTCATTAGTCACATAAGTTCATCATCTGAGAGAAAAATAATATTTTAGTTAAGTTAAGAATTTGGGCTAAGCATTCAAGAAATTTGCCACAATTAGTTACATATTAGACATAATTGTTGTCATTTAGGGTACTTTATAATACCTTTTAGTGGACATGGTACCAAACCATTTGATAAATGATATGCTCTTTTTTTAGTTTTAATGCATATATCAAGACTAAAAGTTTAATAGAGTCATCTAGCTCCTTCAATATTTTGGCTAGACTCTTAATCTAGAAGTTGAGAACCCTTTGTACTCATCTGTGACAACATATATTAGTGTCCATTCATAAGTTCCAATCCATGATGGCTCTATTAGGTGATAAGGCTCTTAAGAAGATAATATTTTCCATTGTGAGATGTCGACAATGCCCTTCAGTATCAATGACTCTTTCATACCTTGACTCGCTCTTTGGTGGTCTTCATCACCATTAATTGAGAATGATTGGAAGCCCTACCTCTATACATAATTGGAGAATCTAGTTAGTTACTTGAGACATTTTCTTTTTATAGTATGAATACTTATACTTTAGGGATTTCCATTTTTTGTTCTCTTTGGTTGAAGCACATATAGAAGATTTGTTGCAGAACTTGAGCACATACTGTCATTTTAGACACATTTTTAATTTGAGTGCATTATTTTTGCACCATCTTATCCTTAGATCTATAATTTTCCCATTTCATAGAAATGTTTAAGTAATAATGAAATATAGAGGCTCATGTTCATATTTATTTTAAGATCCTATGGGGAAAAAAGTACAAGTCTCTTACTCCACAATTTTTGATTTCTTTTTGGCTAGTCTATATTCTATTATTTTTTTATCAAGAGTGTTCAAGAATATATAAGCATGCTAAGAAAATTATTTTGTGCCTAGGGAATTGATACATTGAAGAGAAACTCACATTTTTCAAGATATTTGATGTTATTGCTCCAACCTATCTTTTGCCCAAATATGTTCCAAATAGGTCGGTTGTTGGAGAAATATATTATCAAACCATTCTTAAGGGATTTAATGCATTCTTAACCAATGATAAGAAGAGTTTTTTCACTCATGTCTTTCAACTTGGATAATATTTTGTTAAAGATACTAAGCATGCAAAAAAAGTTGTTATCTAGTTAAAATATAGGTTTGATATTGGCAGAATTAAGAGACAAGACCCCAAGGGTTGGTGATCAAACACGTTGAACATGTCTTTTACCATTATCCATGTAGTCATGAGAAGTGGGAAGAATATGTGTTTAATGAAGATTCACAAAGTTCGGATGAAGTGTTGGAGAGGAAAAAAATCCTTGTCTCACTATTTTTAAATCTAAATCTATACACAAGTCGGTGGAATAAATTCCCTGAGGATAAGAATTTGGAAGGGAAGCGAAAAAGGCCAAAATAGTATAGGAAATTATACTAAAATAAGAGGTAGATATCAAGGTTATCGAAGAGGAATAGAACAAGTCACTTCAAGAGCAATATCTTCAACACAAAAATGAATAAGAATAACAAAAGAAGTGTGAGGAAGATGTTTCTCAAAGGATTAGAAAGATGGAGGATAATTCCCAAGGCTAAGTGGAGGTAAAAGGCTTTGATGGAACAACACAATAAGGAGAGAGAGGACAAAAGTAATAATGATGAAGAACAAAGCAGGGCGTTGAGAAATGTAACTAGTTTCAGTCTTCATAGTTGTTATACTCATTTCAATATGTATCTTATGTAACAAACAATAAAAGACGAAAGAAAATTATTATTATTAAAGCATGGGTTTCATGCTCATTATTGATGGTATTCTAGGTAAAATCATGTTCTTCATGCTTCTAGGGTTTGTTAGGTCTTATGATTTATTGTTACGAGTCATTGGAGTCAACATCATGTTTATAAGACCCTTCCAAGTAATTTGTGATTGTAAAAGGAGTTATTTTTTCGTCTAGATAGTCTGAGAATCTCCAAAATTACAAGTCGGCCCTGGGATCATCAAGTCAAACTAAAGGAGGGAATTATACCCCTTGAGAAGGCTATATAAAGGAGTATCTTGACTTCATTTGAGACATAGTCACTCACAAGTTCAATCTATTAAGAAAGAGTTTGACCTGTAGTTGGGAAGCAAGAAGAAGAAGAGTGAAAGTCAAGGAGACTCTGGAAGGATGAAATCTATTGTTTGTGGGCTCTATCTCTCTCACACATGTGAAATTTTAGGGTTTTTGTGCTGCAGGAAAAGGCCAAAGTTGCAGGAGGATGAAGTGAAAAATCATGTACCTGGTGTTATCACTCAGGTTGTCCCTAGGCCGAGGTGACCACAAACCAATCTTTGGATTGGAGGTTCTAGCCCACCTGCAATCAGAGAGGGCTCTCTCTTGATGATTTAATTTCGTTGATGATTTTAGGCTAGCTTTTTGGTTCAGGGGTTTTTGTTTGTGTTTGGATGGAAGGACAATGCTTTCAGGCAGAGAGGCAATTCATGAAGTGATAAGTTTCAAACCATTGGGCATGGAGTCATGGGTTAGGATTATCAATGCGTTTTCCTGGTCATAAGAGAAATATGAAGCAGGATAGCTGTTCATAACACAACTTTCAAACTAAAAGGATGAATGATATGTAAGGAATGAGAGGCACTTAAGAATCTCTCACTCAGTTTAACAAAGGGAAGGATGATCTCTATCTAGGGGCAATGAAGAATCCTTGGATAACTGTCTAAGGTTAAGGCAAACATGAGCCATGTGGAATTCATATTTATGCCTAAACAGAGGAAAACATAAAGAAACAACAGAAATTGAGCATAGAGTGTATTTAAACAAATTCTAAGCTAATCTTCTTTTCTGTTGTTTAGATGATAGCTTATGAAAGGAAAACAGAGGTAAGAAGCACTTATTGAGTTATGCAATAGCACGAGAATTCCATAATCACTCTTCAACCAGTAAACACAGTGAACAATCCATTCTCCAAAGCTCATAAGCAGTCTTTGATTATAGAAACTTATCAGGTGTTACAGTGCGAGTCTCTCCTGGAGCAAAATCAGCTAAAAATAGCTTGCTGACCAACCAACCAACCAACCAACCCTTAATACAGTATTCAGGGCTGTCTTTATAGTGCAAATATCTCAAACTATTTATTACAATTGACCTAAAATAGGTCTGCAAAAAGAGTTTTCTAAACCTAAAATTGTGCCAAAATTAAATGCAGGTAAATATCTATTGAACTGTGTCAGAGGTAGCTGGATCAAAAAGAGTGCAATGTGGCCCTTGGAGGCTCGATGCAGTACTGCTGGAATAACTATGCTTAGGGATTTGCAGTTCTGTCCTGGTGTGAGTTAAATGTGCAATAACCATGATTTGAGAGTTTTGAGTGGCCTCACCCTCTTTTTTGACTTTGCTGGAAGGTATTTAATTTTCTCCTACTTTGGGCCGCTGTTAAGATCTTCGCTGATACTCTTTGCCGCTACATTGATGGTCTCCGCCGCTTACTGATACTCCTTGACGTGCTTTCTCTCTGTAAATTTGATCTGATACTCTTTAATCTCTGTCTCTGGTCTCTTCCTGTCTTCAAATCGGTTTAATTTGGCAAAATCGGGCAATTTCGGGCCTTTTCGGTGCAAAACGGGTCAAGGAATCAAAAGATTCCCTAAAGATTCCCCAATATGGCCTATTTCCCGTAGCGATGCGCGATTAACGCGTTTCTCATTCCGGAGCTCTAAAGCTCGACTTTTGCTCTTGCGCGAATTTTTCGGTTTTTTGGTTGTTGACGTCAGCAGTATGGCGGATGAAGTCAGCATGCTGACGTCAGCAGTGGGGTCCTTTGGTACGGATGTGACATCAGCATGCTGACGTCATCAAGGTAACGTGGCAGTACAGCGGGGTGATGTGGAGGGATACGTGGAGGGTGACGTGGGCCGGGCGCAGGCTGGGTGAGGTGATGTGGAGGGGACGTGGCAGGGTGAGGTGGCGCTCCTGTTACGTGAGGGGAGGACGGTTTTGCCTGTGCATCGGACCGCCTTTGGTACGGAGGTGGTTTCTGTCAGGGGCGACCCGATGCAATGGGAGGCCGCCACCTGTCCCGGTGTACGACGGTAAAACCGTCGGACGTCGGGTGGTAACCTACCACCATAATCGGGCACGTGATGTGATCAAGGACCGTCGGATCTAGGGGAGTGATCCGACGGTGGATGGAGAAGGGAGATGCGCGGGGTTTAGCAAAAGCACGCGCGTGTTAAAGGCTTAATTTTTCGCGGCGCTGTGGGTTTTAAACTTTAGAAAATGGGAAAACTATGTTTTGCGTGGTGGAAACTTATCAAACAAACATTAATAGTTTTCACAGAAGAATGCGCGGGGGGTTATTAGCATTTGGAAAGGGTTTCCTTAGAGTTTGGAAGGGGTCCAGACACATGGGAGTGGGAATTTTTGCACAGGGAGGGCTCTTACTAAAGTCCAGGTGACTTAGTAATTCCCAGTGAAGTATTTATGGTTATATTTCAACCAGGGGGAGGGGATATTTACATAAGGGGATTATCTACATAGTTTTAGTATGGGGATAGGGAAAATATAAGGAGTTAAATAATAGTGTCAGTAGTTAACATGGAGATGACAAGAAAGCGCTAAGCTTCAAAGATCTTAGGCTTCAAAGGGGAGATAGAACCTTATAGAGAAAGTATGGATTCTCTTTGAGTGAAGCAGATCTTCACCTAGGCTAATGACATGAAAATGATGAAACTAAGAGATATCAAGCAGATCTTGACCTCGTTTTAGGGAAATTAGTTAATGATTTGGGGGAGATGGAGAAAGGGAAGTTAGTTATGCCTGTTTTGAGCTCTTTCACATAAAACTGCCCGGTGATTGTGCCCTGAGTAGAGATGACACCTTGAAAACATGGAACTGATTAGAAATCAAGATTCTGCAACCTCAAAACTACTTACGTAACCTATTTACCTAACATTTTTTCTTCTTTTGGTTCGGGTGCACTTAGACTTGTAGACCCATCATTTCAATTTTTTCTTTTTATCCCTTCCTATCTACAAACTACCCTTTTTTCTTCCAAGGGCCCAGATTAAGCAGTTGGGCTCCTTTGATTCTCTACCTATCTAAGAATCTGCCAAGATTAAGCTATTTGGACAGATTTTCATTCTCTATATTCTAAAACAGGAAATTGAAACCTAGGGAGACCAAGATTAAGCTGTTTGGACCTCCCTTTAGTTGAAAATTGTACAAAACTGGAATGAATTTTCAAAATTTGGAAAGCAGTTAGATGAACTCTGAGTAGCCTTCTTTTCCTGGTGACTGTTTAGCAAATATGGAGCATTTAAGCATGCAAAGTATGACATATTTGGCTTGTAAAATGTCAATCATGAAATATGAGTAACCTGCTGTAGCAGGAGGCTAACAGTGGCTCCACTTGGGGATGGCTTTTCCTTGTGAGAAGTCAAGAACAACAGGTCAGATCGCCTTGATTCTTCTGTTATGGTTGTGCTTTGAACTTGTTAGTGCTGACTGTTGGATTGATTTGATTTTTTGGACTGGTAACAACTCTTTCCTTCACTTGTGCTGCTGTTAAGCTGTAGAGAACTGCCTGCTTTCTTCTGCATGCTTTAGCATCATGAATTCTTACAAAAATAAAATTAAAATGCTGATATATACAAATATTCTATGTACAGAATAAAACACCGCCTGCTCTGTTTAATCAAAAGGATCATTATAGTGCTTTAGCATTCGGCCATTGACAGGGCCTTCTTCAGCTGTGCTGTCATCTGGAGATTTGAGAAAATAGGTATTATTTCCTTGCACAACGCTGATAATGTATGGACCTTTCCACAGAAAATTGAATTTTGCATGTTTTCCCTTGTCCTCTCTTCGTGAATCCCATATTAGAACTTTGCTTCCCACCCAGAAATCCTCTGCTTTAGCCTTCTTATCAAACATCTTTTTGAGTTTTTCTTGCAGTATTTGAGCTCTATCGAAGACTTGCTCTCTGGTTTGCTGAAGATGAATGGTTTGATTAACTCTTCTCTGCATGTCATTTGGTTCAACTTGAATTTCCTGCAACAATTTAATAGTAGGAATGCCCAAAGATGAAGGGAATTTGGCTTCCATGCCATATACAAGTTCATAAGGGCTCATCCCAATGGATTTCTTGGTGGAAAGTCTGTCTGCCCACAGAGCATTTGTGAGCTTCCTATGCCAGTTTTTTTTTTTTCCTCCAGCAATTTCTTTATGATATTGATGAGGCTTTTTTTGGAAGAGTCGGCCAAGCCATTACCTTGAGGGTAGTAAGCTGTGGAGTGGCCTAAGGTAATGTGGTATTATGGCAGAAGTTGATCATCTTTTTGGATTTGAAGGCAGCAGCGTTATCAGTGATAATTTTCTCGGGGCAGTCGAATCTGGAAAGGATATTGTTCTCAAGGAATTGGATAATGGTGGAGTCGTTGGCTTGTCTACATGGGATGGCTTCAATCCACTTGGTAAAATAATCGGTGGCAGTTAAAATCCACTTATGTTGGCCTGAAGAAGAGGGATGAATTTCTCCAATGAAGTCGAGACCCCATTGTTGGAAAGGTTTCTCGGTTGAAATGGGCTTAAGGGGTAAGGGCAGTAATTTTCTTTTCCCTTCAAAGATTTGGAATTTGTGACATGAGACAGCAAACGTTTTTACATCTGCAAATAGAGAGGGCCAGTAATAACCAGCCCTTAAGATCTTGTCAGCCATGGACTTCCAATATAAGTGTCCTCCACAGTCCCCTGCATGGAATTTTTTTATGATGCTGTTAGTTTCATTCATAGTTAAACAATTAAGAAAAATACCTTCATGATTTTTCCAAAACAAAGCACCATCTATGACACAAAATTTTGATGATTTCATTCTTAAAAATCTTTTCTTGGTTCTGGACAATCCTGGGGGAGCACACAGGTTTAACAATACAAATCAAATATCAGCATACCATGGGGATTGCAAGAAGGCTTCACTGATCTGTGGAGTCGCCAGCTCCGGTTCATTGTCCAGTTGATTGATGTCTAAGGCTTGGAAGTTTGTTTCGGACATTAGTTTGGCTAACCCTTGTCCTTTTATGAGCTTGGTGGGCTTTATTTCAATGTCGTATTCAAG
>APFE030869312.1:3280-14779 GCA_000404065.3 Pinus taeda | reverse complement strand
TGGTTCCAACCTTCACCGGCTTCACCAAGTTCCCTGCAACCATGAACCAACCCTTGTTCCAGTTGTATGTGAAACTTGCTTCCTTCACCTGCAAGTACCTGCTTCCACTGTCACTTCGTCACGAGCAACCTTGCTCTAACTAGCTCCAACCGAGCTCTAATACCAACTGTCAAGTTGTGTATCAACTTCAATGCTTCAACACCCGAACTTGTTGACGAGCTCTGATACCAACTGTCACGCCCCCAAGCCTACGGTAGTCTTCCAACCGTGCTAGGCGAGGTGCGGCACTACCAACCATTTTCTTTTCACCAATACTTACGATTGTAGACTATGCCTTAACATCCCATACTCAGTTTTATTTTCGTTACCAAGTATTATTAATGTGCCTTTATATTAATGAACACCCATACACATTCATTATCAACAAAATTATACAAGAGAAATGCACAACAGTATAAAGGGAGGGGTAACTCCCTGCAATATGAGTCTGCCCGATATCAATATATTATACAATCTTCATTTTTACAATGCACAAGTTAAATCTTGGAAAACCCCAAATTTACACTTAGCCAATTTTTCACAACTTCGGCAAACTCGGTTGCCCAGCTCGTCGGCACCTTCGCACGGTCGCCGCATGACTCACCAACCCTTTGTTCACCTCGTCGCACGATCGTGTTGTTTTCCCAACTCGGGTGCGCCTCCAAGTCGCCACACACGGGCGCCTCTGCCCGAGACACACCTCCATTCACAATCTCAACACTTCACCGTTTCATCGTGCATGGCACGCCCTCACCCAGCGACCCGTCCGCACGTCTACCCGTTCACCCATTCAACTTTGTCTAAGTCGCCACACGACTTCACCCGGGTCACCACACGACTTCACCCAGTTCTCCTGAACGACCTCACCTGGGTTGCCACACGACCTCGCCTGGGTTGCCCGAACGACCTCGCCCAAGTCCTACCTGAACAACCACCCGAACGACTTGCCTGAACGACCTCCCGAATGACCTGCCCGAACGACCTGCCTGAACAACCTCCCGAACGACCTGTCTGAACGACTGTCCGAATGACCTGCCTGAACGATTTTCCTAAACGACTTTCCTGAAAGACTGTCCGAACGAGTTTCCCAAACGACTTTCCTGAACGATTGTCCGAACGAGTTTCCCGAACGACTGTCTGAACGATTTTCCCGAACGACCGTTCGAACGACTTTTCTGAACGAGTTCACACCCGAGTTCCGCCCGTCATGCGGGCTCATCCACGCACTTCAGAACTCCTTGTTCGAACTTGTTGATCGAATGATTGCTGATCGTTTTCCTCCAAATGCCCTCCAATATATATGAGCGAGTGGTGGGTTGTGTCACCTGGCCGACCCACACCAAACACCTGACCGACTTGTTCATAATGTGTTGTCTCGCCCAGAGGATGGTCGGCCCACCCAACTCATGGGACCGCCCCCTCAACTCGCCCAAGGTTCATTTCGTTTCATGTTTCGCACGCACTTCGCATGGTGGAGTTGCCCTGCCCGTCGCACGAACCATAGGTCCTGACAATGTGGGCTATGTTGAAGTCGACGTTTACCATTGGAAAATCTTTGTTCATAAATGTTGGGGTCTTGTTGAGGCTTTAAATTTGATTTATCTTCTAGAGTATTCCTTGTATTTTAATTGGTATTTAGATTTCAAATATTGACAATAATTTAAGTAAATTTTTACATCTTTATTTTCTTTTTTATTTAAATTTATGCAAGTTAATTGCAATTATATTTATTTATTTTGGTATATATATTTTCTTTGAAGAATTAGCATATTTATTTATGCCATATCGGATTAATTAACTAGTAAATATTTAATTTTAGTGAAAATTATTTGAGAATATCATAATTAATAATATTTAAATGAAATTTATTTTTTGTGTATTATATATATATATATATAATATATATAATATTTCTGCATAAGTTATATTATATGGTAACTATGAGCTTGGTCCAAAATTTAGCCCCAAAAAATTTTCATTGATAATGTCAGTTATTCTCAATTTTATTTTAATTAATAATTTTGTTGTTTTTATTTTTTTTTAATTTTTATTTTATGTATTAACGAGTCAAAATGTTTACTAATAAAAAACACAACAATTACACATAACTATCCTTGTCATATTTAATTGGTGCTTAGACAAATATAATAAAATTAAAAATAAGTTATGATTCAAATCTATTTATATTAATAAATTTTTATATATTATTAATATATTAATTTATTATTAACTTACACTATTTTCTTATAAAATATTTAAAACGTTTAAATTATCTTATTTTTAACATTTATTCACTCATACTATATTTATTATTAACTTATAAATATTGAAAGCGTGCCACTTAACTAAACCAATTTTTCTATAATTTAATAGTGTCGTTTCTGGAATTTTTTAATAAAATAAATAAATAAGAAAAAATGAAAATAAATAAAATATGAATGCAGTTTAAAATGATTTTAGTACTTTCTGTAGCCCAGGTCACGTCAATTCAATTTAACATATTTTCAATCTTTTAATCTGGTATCGTTTGCGGTTGGACGTTTTCTCTCGTTTTTTTTCGTTTAGAGTACTTTCGATTATATTTTTTAAATGAATATATAGGAGTAGTTTATTGAGGTAGAGGGTTAAAAATCACTGTAATTCAGTGAAAAAATTTCAAATTTTTTTATAGATGCAGTATTTGAATCATGTTTTTGGTAGTGAAAATAGATTCAGCACCATCAAAAGCGTTTAAGACAACTAAAATTTTGAAGTTTAACAACTATAACTTGGATTTAGAAAATTTCTTGCTGGATTTTCTTTAAATATGCCCTGAATTTCAATAACTTTCCAGAAAATATTTTCCTCGATAGTCTAGACTATGCACACAACATATATATCTATAATATATATATTATATAATAATATATATAGAATACATACACAATTCCACATATATTTGTATTAACATGGTGGTAATAGGATCATTATTGATTAGTATTTGTATTAAGAGATGTAGATATTTTTTTTTGGCGGTTTTTTAATTTTTTGAATAAAAGTATTATATATATATGTATGCACACGATTCCACCTTAGATATTACAATGTGTAATAGGAACCTCATTTCCCATCTATTTAATCATTCCCCCTATATTTTCTTCACAACCTTCTCATTGATCATTTAAGTAGCAAATAGTGTTGATTCAACAATATTCTTGTGTTGATTCATAATGCTTCTCAGCCTAATTCAGGGAGTTTCATCCGATGATTTGGAGCACTTAAGATTTGATTGGGGAGTTTCTTAGATCTATTATTAAACATGATTTGGATTAATACTTGGAGTATTGATTTGAAGATTTTATTGGTGTGCTTCTTGTGTTTTTGGTAATGTTCTAAACATCATGTCAGCAAAAATATCACCAAGAATGAGGAAAAAAAATATTGACAACATCAGGAAAATATCACAAAATATAGGCAAATTTAAAAAATACAAAACTATTCAAAGACACAAATAATTGACTTTATGCCCCTCCATTGATGAATAGGGAAAATAATTTCATGCATATCATGATAATATCGAGATATTTAAAATATTCTCATGCTATTTTCGAGAATGAAAACATTGCACAGTTTATTGGCAATAATATCATTCTGGGGTAAAATTTGTGACATTGCAATAATACCAGGGCCATGATAATCGCAATGTTTGCAACATTAGTTTTTGGAGCTACCTTTTGCCGATTATAGATGCTGATTCAATCTGTTCCTGCAATTGATATAGATATGCTCTTGGAATTGATTCAGAGAGAAGACTTGGAACTTGTAAAGGTATTTACAAATATTCTTCAAACCTTATTTCTCTTAAGAGAGTTTTTTAAAAAAATCTAGAAATTAAATGTAAGGCTTTATTTGCAGATTATTTATGTGGTAGAAAACATGCCATGGCTCCCAAACAAAAAAAGGATCCTACATGGAACCATTGCCGAATAGTTTGGATGAAATGGTATGCAACTATTGTCCCATAGAAATTGGTCGGGTGGTGGTTATACATAGACTGAGAGTGGAAACAACACCTAGAAAATATACTAGGGAAAATTCAATATTTATCTGAAAACTCAGCCAAATTATAATCTAACATGCAAGCTACTATTGAAAGCTATAACACGAGGCAAAATATATGCAAGAATAAATAGGAATAAATGGATGTGAACATGATAATGAAAACCATAGTTATGAAGACTCCACTACTCACCCTGCTAGGGATAACTTTAGAATCCCAATCCATCCAAAACATGAGGGTGATTATGGCACAAAGAATACAATCCTAACAAGCAAAGAGTTGACTCAATCTTTGTATCCAACAGACAAGAACACCCTTAGTTTTTAGCCCATCATTGATAACAAATGGAGGAAGTTTCTTGGGAATGCATTGCTAGATGGTGACATGATGCAAAGATAAATTAAAATCTAAGTTAAGAAAGATACAAATAGGGATCTAGACACAGATTTACCAAATTTTTGAAAAGACAGGATCCAGATATAGTAGGAAAATGGCAAGTACAAAAATATTTTGTAATATATATAAAGAGAGACATTAAAAAAAAATCAATAATCAAAACCATTCAGGAATGACAAGAGTAAAACTACAAGTTTATAACCAAAACCAAAAAAGAAAATTCTAATGCATGTTACTATTAGCCATCCATGTATTATAACTGAAAATTTGATAAGTCATAACCACCATTGACTATTGATAATTTTGAAGACCATCTGGCATGAGAACATCGCAATTCATAACAATATTTTTGTAAGCAGCGTCCACATGTCCATATCAATAGTGAATAAAGGGATGTCTTGAAGACTATGGAAAGACTAAATAATAGTGTTAGTGAAGTGACCAACATCGTAGCACATAAGGGTAGAATAGACATTGAGAACAAACCTTGAACATGATGATAGATCAAACCTTCTCAAACCTTGACATTGTACAAAACATTAAGTAAAATGATTGGCCTCCGGTTTCTCACCATATCCCTTTCTATTCCTTTAAGAATAAGCTTTATCAAATCTACATTTACCTACTCCCCCATGTGCCTATTTCCAACTATTTTCAACACACCCCAAGGAAATACTTACATGAATTGAAGACACATTTCTAGCCATTGAAATGGTAGTTATAACAAAACAACCCAACATCAATGTGATTCCCTACAACAAAAACTAGCATTAACAAGTTAACAAATAAATGCACGCAAAACTTCACATTCAACTTCAATGTCACTACAGTTCGTTTTTAGGTTAGGCAGATTCTTCTCTTTTAATCAATGAAACAAAGGTAATGAGTTTAAACTTTAAAGGCATACCCTTATATCAAATTATACAAAAAAATTGTCACAACAAAGCCCAAATGTTCGCTATAAACATCATCTCAAAACAAAAAGCACAACGATACGAGGAGTTTTGATATCAACAAAATTGTGAATTGTATAATTCGAAAATCCAACACCTATGAATTGAGATTAGCCTAAACAAACACAATTGCTCACCAAGCCAATCAATACATGATAAAAAATAATTTTTTGCCACTCAATGAAATGCATCTAAACTCCATGTTAACTGCTATAATGTTAATAAAATATGATACCATCATGATATAGTTTCCATAACTAATAAATTCCCATAAAAATGCTAATGATATAGCATAATATCTCTAGTCCAAGTAGCTCCCATATTATGGAAAACATTAACTCAAACAATTTGAACCAAGCAGAAACATGGGAAAACAAAAAAATATGGAGTACAAATACATTAAAGTGTCATAGAAAAGTTAACAATAATTATTCAACTATAGATCAAATAAATATCATATGATACTTACTTAGGGAGCACCACCAAAAAGATCATCTGGAGTAGACATACACATCAAAACCAAGTCAACATCCTTTGGCTTGATTTTTTCCATTTAAAGGGCTCTTCTAGATGACTCTACAACTAAACCAATTAGTGTTTCAACACTTACAACACAAAGTGAGCTTAATGACATTTTATTCCATGTAAGTGAGGAGGTTTTGGCAGGCCTTTTTTTAGTATCCACAAAAAAGTTCAATTCTAGACTTTCCTTCATCTATTCCTTCCTTTGAGTACAATTATTAAATCCCCAATCCTACACAATACGCCTTATTTCCTTCCATATGCAAGAGTTCCTAATTAAGTGTTCCTTGTAATGATGCTCCCTAATTCTTCATTAAATATAAGATCTAGTACTAGGATTCTCAATATGTAGGGAAAATATGTTTTCAACTTATAGAACTTTAAATGTTCATTCCTTCAACAACTTTGTAGTCTTTGTTGTTTCTAAAGCCTTTGGGATTGCACATACAATACCAAGCCCTATTGGCTAGGGATGAGCTTTCTTAAGAGCATGTTAGTGCTACATCCACTCATGTTTCCAACATCAACATCAAAGTTGAGGTGCTTCATTTGATTAATCCACAAAAACTGAAATGATTTGATTTCTTGGTGACAATATCTTTGTAACAACACTTTCCCAATAACTATAAAACCTGAATATAGAAATTTGGTAGCTACCTCACATAGAACTTGTTAGCAATTTGGAATTCCGATATCTCTATCCACTTTCTTAATCTAACAAATAGGATTTTCTAGCAAGCAATCACAAAAAATGTATATTTACATAAAATCATTGGAGGCTTTCTAGCATTAGCTACAAAAGTATCAACAACAAATATTTTACAATAGCTCTAGTCATCATCAAATAAGTAAATGACACTTGGAGTGTTACTATAGTAATCCATAGAATTAGAATTTTGTTGTGTTGTAACTAGGAGTGAAGGTGGCACTTAAAATTTTGGGGGACAAGAAGTTGCTTCTGTTATCAGAAAAAGATGATTAGATGCATTATTTCCATAATCAAATGATCCTCCAACATCACCATTTATTTTCAAACAAAACACCTTCCCATTTGGCCTATTGCATGTCAGTGCTAATGAAATTTTCTATAAGACTACTGCTACTGGTTTGTTGCAAATTAGAAGATGAAAGATGGGGCATGCCTAGTGTTTTTCTAGGCATGCCACCAATGGGAATGGAAATGGAGACTGTAAATTTCCCACTGCAATCTTAGTAGCACCTTCTGTGCCTACTTCCATGACATAACTGGCACTAACTGTAGTCAAGTTTCCACACTGAGCATTTTCCAAAGAAAATCAATTGCGCAAAAGGGAACTTAACTGGATTTGGTGTAACGCATTACAACCCAAAATAAATGATCCAAAATTCAAGCTTCTATTTAGGAGAACTACGAAAAATCTTTGAAAAGAATCCACATTATCGTTACCTTGACTCTAGGGTGTTGTATTTTGAAAATTTGGCAAGGTCTTGAAAGCTTCATTGTTGGTTGAATGGTATTTTTTGTCTTTAAATTTGGATATATGTTTATTTCTCATATTGTTGAAACACTCAAGAATAGTCATGTGAATATATCCACACAAGAGAATGTTCTAAACCACACTCCAAACCTTATGCCATAGAAAGACAGTGGAATTCATGCAATTAGGCTCCTGCTTTCCTTTCCAGAGACACCATAATAAAACTCAACCAGGACCTGCATATAAATTATGTTTGATTAGAGGGATTCCACCCAATACCATGCATCAAAAAATGGTGAAATCCCAAGGATGATACTCAACCAAGATTTTCATATAAATGATGTTTGATCAAATAGATTCCATAAATTAGCATGCATTAGACAATGGTGAAATCCTAAGGTTATTGTAAGAGTTACATCCCATCTTCAAGGTTTGCATGTATAGAATGAGAATATCACTAATTACTCAGGTTGACCAATCCAAAATGGTTTTTTGGTAAAGTCAAAGTGGCTAGGCTTATTGAAGCCTCTTTCAACCAAGGTTTAATGCTATTACATTAAACCCATGATACCACCAGCTTGACTCATAAAGCTCTATCAAAGAAGAGATCTGGAAGGGTAGTCAACACTATCATTAGTAGCACACTTCACCTTGTACATCTCCCTAGAATCATAGTTACCTAGTTTGTGTTCATCTTTGAACACCAAAATCAAAAAAAAATCACCCCATACAAAAATTCAATAAACCATTAAATTCAAATATGTATATATAAAAAACTTGCATATAAGTTTTTCAATATAACATATATAAAATAATAAATATATTAAATTTAACATCTATAAAACATGATACATATAACTTAATAATTAAAAAGAAAATATTGACAAGCTTTATTTATTATAGATTCAAAGATATTTTTAGGCCAAAGAATTTACGGATATAAATTCACTAAAGATAAGCATTCAATAAGATTCTGTTGAAAGAACTGGAACCCAATGCAAAAAGGTGAGTCTCAATGTATAGCACACAAGGTTTCAATAAGTGGCACATATACAATGCAGTTCATAATCTTGGAAAACTAGAGGATCAGGTTAATGGACAAAAAGTTGCTACGAACAACAAGCATATAGAAAAGGACTTGTCTCACATCATCCCCAATGCAGAGTTTTCAAGAAACAAGAAGAACAACCCATCTTTGACCATAGATCTATAATAGCATGCCAAAGAAATAATAACCTGTCACATGGAATCAACCTCAAAGAAGAACCCGCTATTGGTATCAAAGAAAAGCTACAACAATTCAACGATGAATACTACTTGTTGAAAGCCCTCCAAGGTTCAAAGCTTGCTCCAAAGCTAGGGATGAGAGGTAAAGGGAAGACCACGAGGCTGGAGAAGACATCCACCATCCCATTTCCTTGAAGTGAATGAATAACATGGAGAATCTTAGGTCCCCCTCTCTATGAGGGTTTAGTTTATATATTTTATTTCTATTGTTCTAATAGCATAGGATTTAGTGGCTAGTAGCCAAGCTATATAAAACACTGGCATGTCTTTCTTCTATTATATTTAGTGGAAAAAAACCCAACTATACTTAGTATTATTTTATTTTGAGTATATTACGAGACAATGGACAAGGGCCCAACACTATTGTTCTAAAACTTGGTCCAACTTTGCTCGATGGGCTAGTTTGGTACCAAATAAGACCTACTCAGCCAAGTAGATGCATGATGACCCCATACAAAATCCAAGATAAAAAATTCACTATTTAATTAAAAAACTCAAAAAAACAAAGCATTAAACTGATCAAATTTCTATAAAGAGATATCCCATCCATCTATTTGTCTCACGCCTTTCTCACAGAGCATTTGTGAGCATTTCAAGTTTTGGAGTAGAGCTGAAATCTTGAAGACCAATGTGATGCTTGATCTTGGTACTAGTTTGGCATTTGTTTGAGGTTGTTTGCAATGGATTTAGGCAGCTTAATCAAGAGGCTATAATTTATCTTGAAGCTTGGAGGAGTTGCGGACCAAATTCTTGTGCCCATTGCCCATATTTTCATTTCCAGACATGTTTTCCCTCTCTTTAAATTGCAAATGTATATTCTCTGAAATTTGTCCTTGTTTTTAATCTTCTTCTCTTAAAAATTCAAATATGTGCCTCTTTAAATTAAAAATGCAAATCATCTTAAATTTGTCCCTGTTTTAAATTTGACTCAGACTTTTTAATTTTCACAGGTCTAGAATTATTCTACTTGGATTTCAGAAATCTCATGTTCTCTTTCAAATCATAGATTGGAATTTTACCATGGTTTACACCCTTAGAGTGAAAGATCCTACATGGATCCATGCTAATCTGGATGATGTGACAATTTATTGCAAATATTGTAAGAAATGCATTAAGAAGGGTAGGTGGAGTGGGAATTCATAGATTGAATGAACACATGGATAATATAAGAGACCAAGTTTCCCATGCATGGCCCCATTAGAGGAGATTGGACATATTAGATTTGAATTGCAAAGCCAGCTTGCAAAATTTGAAGAAGACAAGTCTAGGCCAAAAGGAGATGGTTGTTGCATGTTTTTCAGACCCTAAAGCTTATGGAGTCCATTTAGAGTCTCATTGTTGAGGATATATATTGGACTTGGTGCCAAATGTTTTTGATAGATTCAACCTTACATGGTATATGTATGTGCCATGAGTAGATTTTTTCATATCCTGTTTCAATGGTTTGGAGTCGTATATATTTTTTGGTAAATCAAATCATTGAAATAATATTAGTCTGAGTCTGAATTTTCAAACATTGAACAACACATACACAAACATTCCAAACTTCATATATGACATTATTTAGGCCAATTAACTTGATAGAGTATATAGTAGTTTCAATGTGAGGGTTTCTCAACTTAATTTTCAAATAGAATTTAAACATTTTGACCATTAGTATTTATGAACAAATGACTTACCATTTTCTTATTAAGAAATAGGAAGAAACCAACGCATCATAATTACGAAACTTCTCAAGAGGATGACACACTCAAAATAAAGATTTATGTCCTCCTAGTTGCTCTTGTTCCCCCTACACTGTCTAGGCAAACCATTCAAACCTCCTAAATGAACTAGAAGGAAAAATGGTATTTGTACCTCCATTGTACTGGTATCTTACTGATTTCAATTTGATTTCATTTCAATTTGTGGAACAACCTTTGAGGAAGCAAGATTCTCTTCGTACCCAATCTTTTTTGCATGACAATAAGGCTTAATGGACCATGCATCCTCGTCAAAATTGACATCTCAGCTGAAAACCATCTTCCATTTAGAGAAAATGTAAACTTTGTAAGCCTTATATGTCTCATTGTATCCCACCAAAGTACCATTCAAACTAGAGGGTTCCAACTTGGTTATTTTCTCCCCAACAATATGAATGTATACAACACAACCAAAAACACCAAAATGTGATACTTATGGTTTCTGGCCAATGAAATATGTTTCTGGTGTCTTTTCCTTCAATATCTAGTGAGGTCACATATTCAAAATGTAAATTTTTGTACAACACGCTTATGCCCAAAGACAAATGGGCAGATCTGTGTCATGGATCATTGCCTTAGAAGTCTCTTTGATGGGCCTATTCTTCCTCTCTACAGCCACAATTTGATGTGTTTGGTAAGGCACTGTCAACTGGCTCTTGATCTCTATTTCCTTGCAAAAAGTGTCAAACTCTTTGAAGGTATATACTCCTCCATTATCTGATCTCAACATTTTAATCTTCTCACCTGTTTGATTTTTCTACAACAGATTTAAACTCTCAAAACTTCCCCACGACCACATCCTTGGTGTTCATGACATAAAAACGGAGCTTCTAAGAGAAATAAATGTTGGCATTATGGCTAAAGTGTTGTCCTTGATGGCAACCCATTCAGGTGATAGATCACAGTACTTCAAGTCAGCAGCAGAGATTGATGATCAGCTATCAAATATTGAATAAAATAAGGGGTACGCAGGTACACCTTACATAAGGTGCGTACACGCAGGTCGGTGTTACATAAAGTGCGTACATACCCACAGTTATCCCGTTCAGGAGGTGCGTACCCCC
>APFE030869311.1:1467-24083 GCA_000404065.3 Pinus taeda | reverse complement strand
GAAAGTTTGACTCCCTTTGGAGAGGACCATTCCTAATACAAGCAGTACAAGGGAACAATACCTATTTTCTTGAAAATCTGAACAAAACTGACTTAGATGAAGGGCCTGTCAATGGCAGGATGCTCAAGCACTATTTTGACTACCTCCCATAAATACAACTGACCTGCTCTTGTACATAGTTTGTTGTATATAGACTCTGTATGTGTTGTATATATTGTTATTTCTGAAGCATAAAGAATAAGGTCATTTCAAGAGACATTGCAGATAATAAGAAGAATTGAAAGACATCCTGTATTTCAATAGATCAGTCTACATTTTGAGGAATCAGTGGTGACAAAACTCCAAAGTTTCAAAGCAGTAGCTAAAGGGCCTAGGCATATTGACCTGCTGTTCTTGGTCTTTCAGGAAGAAAGACCATCCCCATGTGGAGCCACTATTGGATACCTATACCAATAGGTTTCATATTTCATGATTGGCAAATATAAGTGCCAAATATGATCCATTTTTGCTACCACAAAGGTTCCATATTTGCAAGAAAAGAGAAGGTGTATATAGGCCTGCATATTCACAAAAGTTTATGGATGACCCAACAGCCTAATCTGGATCATGCCATGTTTTTAATTTATGTTGTAGAATAGAGAAAGAAATCTGTCCAAATTGTTTAATCTTGGCAGATCAGTAGCTAGGTAGAGAAACTAAGGTTCCCAACTGCTTAATCTGGGGCCTTGGAAGGAATAAGGGTAGCATTAGATAGGAAATGAAAGCAAAAAAGCCAATGTAAAAGAAAAGGCACTTAAAGGGCTTGCAAGCCTAAGTGCACCCTACAAGAAGAAATAAAAAATGTTAGGCAAAATAGTTGGGTAGGTAGATGGGGTTGCAGAAGTGGTGTTTCTTTCAAGACCAAAGTTGCTAATCATGTACAGGAAAAGCAACACACTGGAGCATGACTAACTTCCCTGTTTTCATTTGTATATCACTCATTATTAACACCATTTCCCAAGTTGTGTAGATAAGAGAAGCTTATGGCTTTGTGATGTTCTTATGGCCTTAAAAGCCACATTTCTTGTGCAAAAAGTCTTTTCATTTTGATCTACTCTTTACACTAAGTTATTTTCAACAAAACTTAGTTGTACTGATCCTCATCCATATTTCCCCCCCACATTAACAGCTAATCCTATTATGTAATTCCCCTATCTTACCCTTCCCTACTAGTATTAACACCATGGTGTATAAACCCCCAAATTTGTATAAATATCCCTCCCCTTGGCATTATAGCCATATGGTCTGTTCAAAAAAGGAATCAAAGTGACACCTGGTCACTTTGATGAACCTCCCGGTCATCTCTCTTCCCATTCCATGTCATTTTATTCATATAGCCCTCATTTGCAAAGAAAGACCATAATAAAACCCCTCCTACCCATAACCCCTTTTTCAAAACATGACGAAACCCGAAAAAAACCATAAAACCCAAAGTTACCCGCCCAAATATTTAAATGAATATTTTAATTACATGGCGGGCCCCTTCCCAACCTGCACGACCCGTCGGAGGACCCGCTAGCCGTCCGATCTCCGCCGATCAGATCCAAAGGTGGGCGGTCAATTTCACTCCCCGACCTGCCGACCTTTAGCGTCCGGGGAAAATGGTTTTGGGCTCGTACAAGGACGCGTGGCGGGCGTTGAGGTTGTTCGGAGCCCCCTCCCCGGTACCGCCTTTGCCCCAAAGGTGGTGCGGGGAACCCGCTTACCACCATCCAGTTTACCACTCTCCCTCCTGCGTCACGCTAACGTCATCCTGACGTCACCTTACCTTTGCCTACCCTCGCGCCCCGTGGCCCTCCACGTAGCCCTGCCACCACATCAGCCCGCCACCGTGTCCTGCTACCCTGGCTCACACCTTAGCGCCACGTCACCTCTGTACTATGGGCCCACCATGACGTCATGCTGACGTCATCGGCGGAAAAGCGCCAATAGTAGCTTTTTCCGAAATTCAATGTTATAAACGGCCAAATGAGCCGTTTTAAGTCATTTTCATGCGTAAAAGAAGGAGCCGTTGACAACCAGTTGACGCGAAATTTGTCTTCCAGCCAACAAATTCAAGATTTCAACCGTTGCAAGTCCACAATTCGACTGTGCTAAGCCTCCATAGCCTGGCTCGCAAGCATCCAAGCTAGTTTTTCCAGGTATTTAGCCGGTTTCCTACTTCGCCCATGCATTTCAATTCTCTGTAAAAATTCACCATTAAGCACCAGCTAAACTCTTGAAATTCAGCTCTGCCTGTCACACAAAGTGAACCCAAGTAATCTGCAGCACCCCTAAACCCCAATTCGACAGAAGAGTGCTCGTTTCGCGGGCTAAAGACCCCGAAATTCCCCCCGAGGTACTAGGCATTGTTCCCTTTTGCCAAGTACAGGCCACCTATTGTCATACCAAAGAAACCTCACTAGCTCTGCAATCTCTCATTAACAACTCACATCCCTGTGAATTTCACAGCAAACCACAAAAGCCAGCTTGCATTATTCACTAAAGGAAGGACATCAGACTGTGTCAACAGTTGACCTGCAGCTAAAACTCTTTAAGGACTTGTCAAACCATTGCCCCTACCTCTACAGATTAACTTCTATCATGGCATCTCCTGCAACTTCATCCATCAGTGTGGCCTTACAAAGTCAAAAAAATAAGGAGCTGGAGGCCCTGCCATTAGTAGACAAGGATGGTCTCATTGGAGACTTTGAAGGAAACAGGGACTTCTTGCAGACCTTCGGTAGACTGAGGGAAGACTATAAGGACGGGCATGGTACACATGGGATTTGGGAGTCAAACCTACCCTACTACTGTCTCCCAGCTGTGAATGTTTTTCCCGAAATCATTCACCTCTGTGCTGAACACTATGATGCCCAGCACAGAGCTATCAGCACCCCATCTGGGAGGATCCTTTTTTACATCAATGCTGAATCCATAAACAAGATGTTACAAATTGACCAGACAGAGTTGCTGATCCCATTCTCCATGAATTTTTTGATGGAAGCTGGTGATAAGATGACTAGTGAAGAGCTGCAAAAGGTCATCAGGAACTTCATGAAACCTGAGTGCCAGACTACAGAGCCACCCCCTTATCTGAATGAACAATTCAATGATGTAGGCAGGTTGTTGCTGGATATGATAGCCTATGTGTTGGGATACCAAAATAGTGAGCATGTGGATAGAGCCATGCTAGTATTGCTGTCTGTTTACAGCCCATACCAACCCCCTGCCCAAAAGTATAACTTTGTTAAGTTCATAGCCAATCAAATTCATGATCAGTTGACCAAAGTGGACAGACAGGGGGTCTTCAGATACTCAGCTTACATCTACCATCTGTTCATGTATTATCATTCTGAAGCCTTCCCATGCTACATCAGAAGGCTGGATCATACAGGGGAGAGAAGATCTATTATCTTCTGGACCTCAGTCTATCACAAAGTCACAAATTCACCCTATACCTACTGTGAATTTGTTGACCAGTTTGTCTACCCAATCTCCTGCATGTTGATGAAGTCACCTCCTTCCAGGATATCCAATGAGATAAAGAAAGCTCTGCAGCTTTCTAAGAATAACAAAATAGGTGACTGGTACCTATATGAACACCATACAGTATTCAGGGTCTATGGATGTGAGCTCTGTCCATACAGGCTCCCCAAATACGTACCAATGAGGTTGTTTGCCTTGGAGTATTACAGGCAACTGATTCAGTCAGACCTTACCCACTTCCACAGCTCCAAGAAAAAGGCTCACCTTAACTTCAAAAATGAAATGGGCCCTTTCATCATGAATAAGAAGGAAGGATGGGAAGCTGCAGATTTGATCCTTAAGGAAAATTACAAGCTGACCTATAGCTTTCGATGGGTCCCTTATGACCCTCAAGGATTCATCTCTGCTAGGAGAAATAAGTATAGGCTCCTAGCCATTAAGCATTGCCAATACCCTCACATAGAAAAATATGCCAACTTACAAGAATGGCAACCGGACACTCTAGTTAACGGCCTAACTGAGGAAGAAAGAATGCTTAAAAATGTCAAGGAGCTTGAAAAGACAATTGACCTAGATTATGTGCAGCAGGTACCCTTCAGACTGCCTTACTCAGTGGGACAAGGGACCTCAGTTACAAGGACTGCACCACAGGCACCTACTACATCAGTATCAGCAATGGACAAAGGCAAAGGCATACTAGGTGCAGGGGATGAGCCGGTAAAGGGACAAATTGAGCATCAGGTAGAACAACAAACAGAGCAACAGAGGGAGAAGGAAACAGAGAGGGAAACAGAGAAGGAAACAGGGCAGGAGACACAGCAGAAAACAGAGAAGCAAACGGGCCAGCTACAAAAACAAGCTGATAAGCCACAGAATGGGCTGCCAGTAACTCCTGCAATACAAACGCCACCACCTCAAACACAACAGTCAACTGCCCCAATTCTACAGACCCTAGCACATGAAGAAAGGGGAGTAAAAAGACAAAGAGAAGAGTCCACTCCTCTCAGTGGATCCTCCGACCAGCCAGAAGCCAAAAGGCAAAGGGCAGATTCCCCACAGGTGCAAGACATCACTGAAGATGTCCTAAACATTTCAACAAAGGACAAGGAGAGCAGCCAGCAGACAGGAACAAGCTCCTTTCAGCAGGAGCAAACTTTACAGGTTAGCTTGGAGGTGGCCTCCCAATCACAGCAGAGCAAGAAGCCAAAGAGCACCAAGGCTTCCTTCAAACAAATAAAGGCTCAAAATGAGCTATTGAGGGCTGAGGTGTACAAACAGTTTATAGATGCTACACCAGCCATGCAAGAGAGACTGATGTCTGTTTATGACATCCAAGAGGAGAAGATAATATTCAGTCATTTTAAGCCCAAGGGGCCGCAGCTTAAGACAGCTGCAGACTTCATAAAGAGGAGGGTGGAGGTCCTGGTTAGAGATATACATCCCATGGACCAAATTGAACTCCACAAGCAGGTATGAGAGATGGTCTATGCCACCCTAGTGGAAAAGGCCACATTGGCCCATGAGCTGAAAGAATCGTTGAAAAACACTAACACTCAGCTGGACATTGAGAGGATGTCCTCCAAAGCCAAGGACAACAGAATAAAATCGCTTGAAGATATCATTGTTGACTTAGGGCATGATCATAATGATCCAACAGGCGTTAAGGCCCTTATGAAGAAGAAAGATGATGACCTCAGTGCATTGAGGAAGAGGTTGAAGCTGCCACCCACTGAACACCCCCAGACAGCTGAGCTTCAAAAGCAGAAACAGGTAGAGGATCAGCTAGACCTCTTGCTGCAACAGGATCAGAGGATAAGAGAATTGGAGAAAGAATTGGAGGGAGCAATACAAGACAAGCAGGGAGAATCCACTTCCCAAGCTCCTCCAACTACTTCTACAATAGCAGCAACATCACGGGCAACAGGGGCCCCCACAACAGAAGCAGCAGGTACATCAGTAGCTCAACAGGACAATCCAACTATAGAGGACATAACCAAGGCTATCAAGAAAATGGAGCTCCAGGCCGATGAAATAAAGAAAACTAAGGAGAAGTTGGCAGAGCTGGAGTCGAAATATGACAAATCCAAGATAACGGTGGCTGAGCAGGGCAGAGAAATAAAGGCCCTCAGGGACAAGATAAAGGCCCTAGAAAAAGAGTTAAATCTAGAAACAGCCATGGCCGAGATAAAGAGGATTTTATGGGCCAAAATAAGCAAATCCATCACACAACAATGGAAATCAATAAAGACAATACATCAGCAGATGGAATTGCTAGGCCAAGCACACATAGAAATCAATAAGGCCAAAGTAGTACTGGGAACAGGCCAGAACAGGCCAATAGGATGGTAGACTTCCTGAACAGGCATGAGTAGGAGGAATTGGCAACCATGGGTATTCCCAACAGAACAGAAGCTATCCTCCTTGCCAAGAAGGTGCTCACCCTCAGGAATTGTGTACAGGCAGTGGAGAGAAAGTGTTTTGAGATGACAGCAGATGTGGAGGAATTTAGGATCAAAATGGCGGAACTGTAAGCAAAAGGCCTGCCCAGCCTCTTAACTAGTGCAGGAAAATTGGTCTCCCAAGAGCAGTTTGCCAACAGAATGGTGACATACATTGAAAATCAGATCACTACATCTGGCAGTTCATCTGAACAGACAGGGCCTCCCTCAAGACAGAATTTATATGATAAGTTGGGAGGCCTATTCTTCATTGAAAATGAAGTGAACCACCTTTTTTAGACTCCTCCCAATTTTTTCAAATATACAGAGGCTGATGAAACCTTAATAAAAATTAGGATGCATCAGATGCCCAAGGAAGATTGGTGGCAATCAATGCTCAGAATTCTGCCACGTTAGCTCCAGCTATTCAGTCACTACCAGCCCAGATCAAATACAGGACAGCATGAGGATAAAGCGAGCATTTAGGACAGCTAAATGCGGACCCGACATATGGACCATGACAGCTGGCCAAAGGACAAAGTAATGCACAAAACTTGGTGGTACACCCTCAGTCAACTCCAAGAGCCACCAAGTCAGCAGTCTCTGACCATTTCCTGACAGGGCCAAGAGGACACACAAACTACAACTGCACAGACATGCCACCTAGCAGTTAAATCAAAGCATTCAGCCACTTCAACCAACTCTGTAAGCTCCAAATGCCAAGATTGTTCTGACAGGAGTTAATAGCTTTTATAGCTCATTGAAGATTGTAATAACTGCTCATCTACCAGCTCAGTACTATTGTAGGAAGATATTTTCCTCTCAGATGACTCATACCTGAGATATTTTTGTAATAGACTTCTATATATTCCCCCTCGCATTTGTTAGTAGGGGTTGGACTCCGGATGTAAAAAATCTCTTGATTTCTCTTCTGTTACTCTTATGTTGTAAATATTCGGACAGTTAATACAAAGAATGATGGGATTTCTCCAAACATTGTCTCTCATGATGACTTGCTGGTGTATGGCTCAAAGTTGCAGGATTCCTGTGTATTCCATGGCTCAATAAGTTTTCTCCTTACTCTTTGTTATATGTATGTTTGTTATTCTTTCATTGTATCGTTCATACTTTCCATGGATCAATATCTAAATGGCCAAGAAAAAGAATAGTCCCAGGATTTAATCTTTGATTACCCTGGACTCAATCCTAGCCATTTCATATGTTTTCCTCAGTTATGGTATTTAAAGAGTAATTCTTCAGTGCTACCTTTAATACTATATCATCACAAGAACATGTTATTTCAGGAATTCAAGTAATTGCTCCTAAATAACAGACCTCTTTCACACTAGTCAGCTTAAGTAAAGAACCCTTAAATGCTCTTTGCTAGGTGTCTATCATCTCACCATCACAATTTACAGTTTGTTTTGTGAAATACACATAGGCCCTGTAATTTCAGCTGCACCACGCCAAGATTTCAAGGAATCAATAGTTACAGACCCCATTGCCCAATGGATGAGTGCCTTCTAAAGATAGCGCTCCAAAACCTATCAGAAGCATCCTCCCAACCAAACATAAAAAACAACCAAAAATTCACTTCATAACTAGCCTAAAACTTCATTAAAACAGTGACAAGCCTAACAGAGAGAGCCCTCTCTGATTACAACTGGGCTAGAAGCTGTAATCCAAAGATTGGTTAGTAGTTACCCCGGCCGTATTCCCTTGGGAGTCATAGGGAACAACCTGGGTGTTAACAACCTTAACCACTAATTATTTATTTTCTTGCATAGTATGCTCTGAAGGAGCCGTTCTTGTGGTAATATAATGAATGATATTTGTGAAATGGTCATCTGCCACTCTGATTGCAAATAAATTTTGATGGTCATCCTAGTAGTATCTTATTATTGCAAAATTGGGTTCCTACTTTGATCCTATGTTCACCTTCTTGGCAGTCAATGGCTTCGTTATGTCTGGTATCTCTAGCTCAGGCCTAGTTACTTTGGGATATCTTTCTGACCCTCCTATGTTGATGTTGTGAGGATCTTCTTCATCATCTGCAGTAAGGCTATAGAACTCCAGTCCATTTTCTATCTGTGCAACCCAATGCATTTGTCGCCATGTCAATGGGGTTACATTCTCAAAGCTGCTCTTCTTAACTATATAAAGTGCCAAATCTATGTATGGGCAATCGTTTTCAAAGCTAAATGTTAATATGAATCCATCAACCATGCCTTCCCAATTCCTGGTACCATGTCAAAGCTCTATTTCTAGCTACCAATTCTTAGGTATTGTCTCTAATCTATGAATGAATCCCTGTACCCATTATTGTTGTGGAATCTCCTTCCATGGTGTAGAGCATAGCTAGATATGCTTCCTAGGATTAGTTTCACCATCATAATTTTCTAGATATCTATATCTATCTATCCAAATATTATCCACATCAGTCTTTGACATTCCTGCAAACCTCCTATACTCTTCTGGTGTTAATTCCACCATCTAGCAGGGGTAGATTTCAAGTCTATATTCAAGCCTGACAACTTTTGATTTTCTAGAACTTGTTCTTCATAGTTATTAAGAAAAGTATTTACGTCACCTAAGCCATCATAAGAAGATAGGTTGCATACCTTAAATATCATACAATGAAATGATTTTCTAATTCTTGGATCTCCTCGATATGAAGTCTGAATTAGGCCTCACACTGTTTGGTGTAGGAGTCCCAGCAGTGGGCATGAATGATATCCCTTCACTATGAATACGCATAAAGTAATGTATGCTCACTTTTATGAGAGCAAGTGTGTAAACTTGTGGAAAGCCAAGTGCGATGCATGGAGGTTCCAACACACAAAGGGAAAAGAGGTTAGCCCCTTATAAGTTTGTACTAGTACACAGCTTGAAAGGAACACACAAGCATAATGAAAAAACAAGATAATATGTGAAATAGTCCACAAGTTAACAATGATTAATTAATAAAACAATGCACGTTCAACAATATTCTTACCAATGAAAACTAAATAGTTCATAGTAATAAGTGTAAGTTAAATAACATACATTGAAAATACAAAAAGAATAGTCCTACTATATTCACAACATATACATAAAAGTTTGTTGGCTCTGAGATTTATTAAAAGTGAACATTCCAATCATGCATACACCATTGATGAAGCACTAGCCCTAATAGTCAAATGTGAAGTCAACAACACCTGCTCCTCCAAATAATTATACACCCTCTAAGATACAAAGAAGCCAAGGCTCTCACAGAACTCCCAAGCTCTTTCTAAGCCTAGGCCTAGTAAAAATCTTGGCCCCCAAAAATAGTGTTAGTTGAGGTCATGAGGTTCTATTTATAACAAGAGGGGGTGACTCTTCAACACCCCTTTGTGAATTTTGGACTACCCTCATGACTCTTTAATGTCTTTACAAAATAACTCATTAGATTACATCATGACTCTTCACATTCCAGTACTGACACCTAGGATTCCACTTATATATTAATCACAAAAAATATTACAATTTACACTCGTACCCATATAAGAGAAATAGGGTAGAGACAACTTGACATCTTAACAAGATAAAACAATATGATTCTTGAGTCTTGGGGAACTCTAGTTCAGCAACTTCCACTTGGTGTTTTTTGGTCACGTAGGGGTGCCAAGCTTGGTACTGTGTGATGTCATACCCAAACTGTGTGATGGTGTCTAGATGTAAGCAGACTCTAGCATCCATGGAATTTAGGTATAGTGGTTTGGAACCAGTTTCTACTTCCTTCTAAAGGATGATAAACATTCTATGCACTTGGAAAAGATGACCAATGTAGTTTTGCATGTTCTACCTATTCACCTCAAAGTCCTCCTTTGTGGAAATATGTCTAAGCTACTCCAAGTATTCCTCTATCTACCTTATGATATGATTGCTGGGTTTGGCTTTAGTGAATGTACCAACTGATAGGACCTTGTTGGTATTCACCAAGAAATCTATATGTTGTATATCCATGTATATGAGTCCTGAATGTTACCAATGAATGAGGAAATTTATTTTCTTTCCTGGATCAACATCCACACTCTTTATTTTTCCACCTCTGCCTATGGATTCATTTTATTACCTAAGTCAAGAAGTGCCCCTTTCTATTGGATTGTTGATTCATGCATGACAACAATTGCAACCTACACATTTCTGAAAGTTTTGACAAATTATTTACATTGTTGTTGCAAGATATGCAGGCAAACAACTGTGTTATGTATGGTGACAAGATCCTCATATAGATTCTACATGGTCTCTCCAAGTGTTGATACATCACTAAGTATCACTGCCTTCATTTCATCTAGGTGGATCTGTGCCATGGTTGCATTGTAAGTTATTGTGCATATTTTTTCAAACTCTTTCCTAGAGGCCTCTAATTTCCTTTCCAATTTATTATTCTTAGACATCATACATTTAGTGTTTGAATTTGTTGCATGTATGATGGCCAAGTTGGATGAGGAAATGGCTTTGGGATCTCTCTTGGTGTTAGCCACAATTACCCTTTCTCCGATAAAAGTAGGAGAGGCAAGATCATCCAGAAAATGCTTCTTACATGCTTGTATAATCTTCTTCTAGAGTTCATTGTATGAAATATTGTATGTTTCCATGACCAGATCATGTTCAAGAGGAATAACCCCCCTTCCTCACCTGGAGATGATTCTTCTACTAGGGGTGTTGGAGACTAAATAGTGACCAATTGTGTGCTAGGCATCAGGTCGATATCTTCATTTTACGACTCCAGATCCACCTCCATGTGATCTATCTATATCATAGTTTTAATCTGCTGAGAAAGCCGCTAATCCTACATCTGTCCACCCTCCTCCTATGTTGGTTTTCAATTTTGTTCCGATGGAAACACACATTACAAACCTTTCACATGAGCAACAAAACTCCCATGATCCATCCCAAACACTTAGGTAATCAACATCTAGGTCCCACTGAGTTTTCAGACCATTAAACCCTTGGACAAATCCTTGATATGGAAAATCATGTATCCAACAGGCTTTAGATGCTCCACATCATGGCTATGCATACATCTGGGGACTTTTCTCCTCAGTCCTATGCCTGCATCTATGGGATTTATGCCACTTTTTCAGGCCCATAGCCCAGGTCACTTCCCAAAACTCAATGACACTTTCAGAACTGAAAGATAACAGCAGAAAAATGATACAAATGAAATTACTTGAATAAGTACTTTACTAGACCCGTACTAGCCATGACAGGAATTTCTCCAAACATGTCACAATTATGTAATCTACAAGTTTAAAAAATAGATCTAAGCATAGGGGTCTCATACTCATCTGAGAATCACTAAGAAGCATTGATGTCGCAACACATTAGCTCAATTTCATCCATTACATCATAGATACATTTTTCATTCATTTACAAGTAAAAATGTGATGAGATCCATACATATCCACTATCATAATACATGTTCATAACCAACATAATAAAAAAACAAATAACAAGGAAAAAATAGCCATATAATCCGCATATAAACCAATACAATACTCATGAATTAACAAGGAGAAAGAAACCTCATATTAATGATGCAAAGGCCAACCAGGATCGATACTTCCACGAACCACCCGACCATCAACATGGTTGATCCAAATCTCCCTTATTCCAATCAACCCCATGCCATAATCCAATCATGAATGTGGGATCTCATAAAACACATCAATCAAAACTATCTAGAACTTCCAGGGGCCAAACCACCTCAACCCATCAAATAGGGACACCACTTATGGTCAAACATCACAAAACCATCACTAGATATGTCTCTACGCAACCCTTCCATGGCTCTAGACCGCTTGTTCCAACCAAGGCTTCCAGTACTAGTAACTCAACCCACAACTTTCTCCAGGCTTCCATAGCATTTTTCCAACTAGGGCTTCTAGAATTAGTAACTCAACCCACCAAGAGCTTCCAGAGCATTTATCCAACCAAGGTTTCTAGGACTAGTTACTCAACCCAAGTTGTTATAGGGCTTCTAGAGCGTTTGCCCAACCAGGGCTTCCAAGAACTAGTAATTCAACCCAAGCTTGAGAATCAACTAGAAAAACAAAGAAATGAACCCACAAAACTATGGTTATCTAGGAAATGGAAAAACTAGGAAAATCCATTGTCAATCGAGGAAATCCTCCATGCCAATGAAAAATCATGAGTAATAAACCACATGTATATGCCATGCAAGCCAAAACTAATGAGGAAAACATACATGCAACTCTGTACATACATGCAACTCCGTACCTACATGCAAAACTCACTGTAGCTGATGACCTCGATGTTCCCTTGTGCTTCCGTGATCTTCCTTTGCCTTCTTCCTCCAGAAATACGAGTATGCAACACTCCTCTAAGAGTGATAACATAAACTCTAAGTATCCAAGAGTATGAGAGAGAGAGAGAGAGAGAGGGAGAGGGAGAGAATAGAGAGAGCTCCAAAAGTGAACTGAAAAGATTTTGTTAACTGATCCTTAGAATCCTTTTAATTAATGAGGCTTCTATTTTCTTCATTTTCCATTATTTTCCTTCATTTTATTCCTCACATGCAACCTATGACCTTTCACCTCCCTTTTCTCATAATTTCCTTTATTTTCATTAATAAATGTGCCAAAATTCCATTTTTCCTTTCCAAATCCTTTGCCAATTTTCTTATCCATTAATCATTCACGATTGATCCCCATTAATATTGTTTCTTCACAACATTCAAATTGGAATAATTGTCCCACCAATAATGGTTATTATTTTTCCTTTATTGATTTTTACTACATGGAATTTTCACTAGGGTTGTTACAAGGAGCACTTGCCTAGAGTCTCCTCAGTGTATGAATGTGGTTGTTCTGCTTAAAGCTCATATATAACTCCTAGAAATCCATTGCGATAGGGTCAAGCATGCAATGCCATTCAACACCAAGGAAAATTTCACAACCACCCATTTCAATGGAAAACATGTGGGTCTTTAGGTGGTAGTCGCCAATCCGAAGCATAATATTTTCATAGTGACCTTCACATTTCATGGTTCCCCCATCAACGATAAGGATTTGGAAATTAGATACCATCTGTAAAAATAAATGAACAACATTTTCGACTATCTTATGGATAAAATTATGAGTGTCGCCACTATCAATCAATACCACTACTAGCCAATGTTTATTAAAGCCTTGGATTTTGAGAGTTTGAGGCAAAGAAACGCCAACCAAGGCGTGTAGTGATATAAGTGGCTAATCGGGAGTAACTATGAGATCATTGTCAGTTTGGGTTTCACCCACTTCTTCGTCATGCACCTCAAGGGATGGAACTTCATCTGTTGAGTTGTTATTAGTAGCATCAATTTGAAGTAATTTTGGTTCCTTGAATTTATTTATGGGAGAGTACTTATCATCGTAGTAGTAGCATAGTTCTTGTTTACTTCTTTCGTCAATTTCAGTCGGTGACACCTTTTGAACCTTAAGTGTCTGGGTGGGGCTTTGATCATGGGTGGGACGTGCCTTGGCAAAAAAATGTGGACAATTTGACTGGGAATTTAAGGAAATTTCCACATCTAAGGCCTTGTAGAATGCATCGAGCCAAGTATCTAGGTGGTGCATCTGGACATGGGCTTGGATGGCTTCTTTTAGGCCATTGATGAAAATTCCAGGCAAAGGTCATCTCCTAGGCCATCAATTCTAATGGTCAATTTTTAAAAGGCTACAATGGGTTCTTTATTATACGTGTTTTCTGGAGCTTAGTAAGATGACCCAGAAAATTAGATTTTTAGTCAAAGCGATCACATATGGCTTTTGAGAAAATGCTCCAAGTTTCTCTCCCTGGATAATATTTCTTATTCCACTACCAGCAATGCCATCTCTCTTGCTCCAAGTAAAGGGATCCAACATGTATTTTAGCTCCATCTTCACGGATATCATTAAGGAAGAAATATTGTTCCATTTTTGCTACCCATACTGCATGGTTAGAACCATTAAATTTGTACATGTCTATTTGGGCCTTCATTTCCAATTTTGAAGTTTTAAGAGCACCAAGGCAGAGAATAGGTTGCAAGAGCAATAGTTGAGTTGTGGAGATGATTGTCGTGGATAGGGGCAGGAACATACGGTAAACAGGTAGTTGTGGCAATGTGGTGAGAGAAAACAAGAACAAGTGAGCAGACAAGAATGAGAGAAGAAAGCAGTCGAGGGTAAGGACAGTCAAACATAACTGGCAGTGGGGATGATAGAAGAGAATATAAAAGTATAAGATAGCAAGGGAAAGGGGTTGGTATATGGCAAGGGTTAGGAGTGTAGAATAACAGGGTCCTGAGGACCTGAGTAGTTGTAGAAGGGCTCGAGCTACACTTCGCTAGAGGTCTGAGGCATCCTCTCTTTATGTTATTTTATGTATTTGATAAAAGACTTTGTGGATGATGTATGTTGTAATTATATTCCCTAAATTGACGTTAATGAATGAATGAGATAGTTTTGGTGTTGCGCTATCGTCAATTGTATTGTTCTAATTTATAGACCTGCTCAAAATTTTAATTAATGGCCTTTTACTTGATGAAAATAGCGATCGTAATATTATGACATCATGATGAATGATCTCTTTAAGATATTGATACTTGATGTCTGGATCTCCCTTGATATCCCTCCGACGCTTCCTAGTTTCGGTCGTGGCACACCTTGGGTGAGACTCCTTAACCCTTAGGTAAGGTGAGAATTCCCGCATCGGCCTAGACTACAATGAATCCTTGTTGGCCCCTTGTGTCTGAACATAGGGTCTCTTCCCTGAGGACATTTTTGTGCCAACAATGTCCAACTTGGGTGTCTGGTGGCTTGAAGAGTGGTGATTTCCATGGAAGTGAATGCAATGGCTAGATACTTTTTATATCTGTGCATCCACACTAGGATCCTCTCTATGAGATGTTTTTATAAGGGTTGTTATTTGTGATATCTTGTTAGTAATTGACATCTCTAATTCCTCAATTTTTTTCTTAATTTTGTCGACCCTTTTGACTGCCCTTTCTGCAACCATAACTTGAGATATGGTACCTACAATACACCAACCCTGGTCAAATTTTTGAGCTTACTTAAGACTAGTATTCTTGGAACGAGGGTAAGCTTGGGAGTCTAATTGAGTGGGTCACTTGAAGTCATGTTGGGAAAACTTTTGGGACCGTTGAAAAATTTGGGGCTTACAAGTGAATGGCACCACTGTGACAAACTTGTGATCTTGAAGCTTATGTGCTAAGTCTCTTGCAAGCATCCCGGGATGGTCTCAAATTTTATTTTACTTTGAAAGGAGTTTTACTCCTAGCCGACCAATACTGTAGTGGCAAAATTCCAAAAAAGTTGATAGTGGCGAATGTTCTGCAAAAATTAGGCCTAGATCATAGTAACACAAACCCCAAGGTCTTGGTATTGCAAAATGTTGCGACAATCTGATCTAGACTATGGTGACCACAACGCTCACTTCCCAAGAGTTTGATATGTGTTGTGAAAACCCCAACTACTTATCTTATCTGGAAGACAAGATAGAGGGTGATCTTTAGATAGAGGAGGGAATTATGGTCACAAAGGAATGTCAGGTGCTACATATCCCAATATACACAGGATTCCAACAATAGTACTTGGCCCTGATCTTTCAAGGTTCTAAGGAGGATTGACCATACCCTTAGCCATACTAATTGACTACCCTATTATACATTTGAGTAATCTCCCCGAGTGTTGTTCTCAGTGTACTATAGTAGAAAGAAGACCAACGACTTATGTGAGGTTAGGTTTCAAGTAATCCTAGGGGTCTTCCAATATACCATAGGGTACATGGAAGTGTATTCTGTGTGCAGTTTTCTCTAATTTGCTACTACTCGAAGGGGTAACCATAGGGGTTACAATGGAGTCCAACAAGCCTTATCACATCTTCTACTTCCTGCATGAATTCCACCCCAAATCAATAGGTTTATGTGCTTAATGAAAAATCTCGTGGTTTAAAGACATTGGAACATGTCTCTAGCCTAAAAAATATTCTGCAGAAATTGGAGGTACAATTGGCCATAGAAATTGCTATGATACCACTTGTTATACTCTTGACCTACGAGAAATCTAGAATACGATAAATATGAAGAAATATAGCCCAAAACAAAGAATTGTCACATGAAGTGAGAAAACCTGCAAGGTAATTTATTATTCAGAGCAGATTCAATGTTCATTTTCCTCTTCGAGGGGGAAACCTCCAACAAAGAATAACTCAATTACAATAAGGCTCTATTATGTTTCCCTTACTAACTAAAACTATTTATAGCTAAATGACATCCAAAACCCTAAATACTAGTGGATGCTTACATAACTTGGGTTAGCCACTTTATTTATTAATTATGGCTCGTTTACAACTAATTGTGGTCCCCTTTCTATAATGCGGGTCAACCACTTACAATTATTAATGTGGGCTTTATTGACTCTTTAACTAACTATGACACTAACTCTTCCCCTTAGGCTTATTACATAAATAAAGGTGTTAGGATTGGACCCTAAAAGACATCATACATTTTACATTATTTATAAATAAATCAATCAATTGAAATACAGAACATGGATTATCCACTCCACTTGTATGTGTATTATATTAGTAATTTTTTTTTCAATCTCATATCGATATGATCTAGCCTTAAATATTATTCGCTCACATAACTTTCTTTTTGGTAATTTTCATCAAAATATTTATATTATCAAAAATGTGTACATCAACTAAGAAGGATTTGTCGATTCACCTTACCACTACCCCATGAGACAGAGGCTTCTTTCATATGTATCCTATAATTTCATAGAGAAAATGTTATGCAACAATCTCATAAAATAGAAGAAAAGATAGATCAACGACTTCAAAATCAGCCTCTTCGAGGGGGCAACCTCCTTTACATTACAAAAATGAAAAGACCTCCTTTCTATATATAGGGTTCTATGGGGTCACAATATAGTCAAAGCTGATATAACACTAATAATGTAAGGAAACAACAATAACAATAGTGGGCTTCCATTGGGCACAATAATAACACTATGGGGAAAACATGGCGACAAAAATAACAATAAGGGGCTACAATGACAATAATAATAAGGGAATACACTGGTATTATAGGGGACTAATAGAAAAAAGTTCTTGGTGATAACTAACATGATTACAAGTAACAGAACTAAGCAAACGAACAAGATTTTTTACATCATTTTAGTGCTTGATATAAAATAAGAAAACCAGTGAAGTCGAATAAACATCGAAAACCAAAAACATGCTTGAAAGGAGAGCTTATAGATTATCCAAGAGAACATTAACACTGCCATCGCTAAAAACATCAACCAAGAAACAAGCTAAGCCTAGTGTTGTCGTGACATTGACCATCCTAGTATGAGATAATGATAGGAGACAGGGGTGTGAAATTCCCCTAAGGAAGATAAATTGGAGGAGAAACATTGGGTGGAGGTTCATTAATGACACTAGGAGTATCATTGACCTCCACTGATTCAGTGCTAGAGACCGAGGTAACATATTTATCTACCCTTGAAAGTTGTGTGGTGATATCATCAATGTTGTAGCAGATATCCTTAAGGATTTGTTTGATGTAATCCTAACCATGAATAATTTTTAATGTCCACTTGTTTATCCCCAACGACCATATGCATGTTATTTTGCATTTACGGGTGCACTGTGATCGAGTGTAGGAAGTGAAGTTTTCACTTTCAAAATTTACTCGAGTATAGAATCCACTTAAGAGAAGCACCATCGACTTCTCAATCAGGGAGGTAAGCCTAATCTCTGAACTCCTTGGATTGAAGACGGAGGATTTCTTTCCTTACCTGAGGAGGAGTTGTACCAAATAAATTAGCCATCGATTCCCAACCATGCAAAGGATGGTTGTGGGAGGACGAACTTTATGAACTCCCTTCGTTACTAAGAATTCTATTTCGAGGAGCCATTTGATGACAAAAAATAAGTTGGTTTGACAATGGAAGACCCTAAGTGATTTTACGATAGAAGGAGAAGGAATAGAAAAGATTATATGCATGAACAACCAATGAATAGGTGACCAGTGACCAGGTGATTTCAGACAATAATATGTGACGAGTGAAGAAAATTAGGACAAGTAAATATTCACCCACCCGATGTAGGATGAAGCTGCATAGATGGGGTGACATGTGCGTATCAAGATATCTTCTAACCAAATCCTTATATTATAGAGAAATGGAATGATGAAAAGGGACAAGTGAGGTACAGATACATAATAACTAGGATAATTGACCATGAACATTACAATTGTATGTCCAAACAGAGCAAAATGATAATGATTTGACTTAAGAAACCAATGTGACTTGAGCATAAAAATACCATTCAAGAGAAAGGAGAAAGTGCTGAACATGAAGCCTTCATAACCAAATTGAGTAACTTCCTGGGTACCACACCCCATAGACAAGAAATGAGCATGAGAAGGAAACCCCCACTAGGTTCAGTCCCTAAAGAGACACAGTAGGGAGTACTTCCACTAGCTCAAAAATAGGCTCGATACTTGTGTGGTGAGGAAATAACACAAAAAAAATTTACCCTAGTTCGATGGTCCAACACTTGAACAACACAACCAACTTTCTACAGATAAAAGATGAGGAATGAGAGTGTTTGAGAGTGAATCGCAACATAAGAGTCATTCCCATTGGGGATACGATATACATGATGCAAAGGCCCCAAAGAAACTGATAGTAAGTAAACGTGATTGCCACCCCATGCAGAATTACAAAGCCACCACCCTGCTAAACTATCCATGCAACTGTAATAGGGGAGTGACCACTCTATAGTGGAATTTAAATGAACCATCTCTCTGCATGTTAGGTTGTAACAAAGACAGGTGTGAGAAGATGAACTTTGATCGAAACCCACATTCTCTACATGTTACAGGCGACCATAAATGAATTCATTGTAAAGACTTTCAAACAAAATTCTTGTGAACCAATGCCTCCACCGTCGACCAATACTACTATGCACATAACCGAAAGTCATGATGTTCCTGTATTGTTATCCCATGATAGCAGTTACCATGATGGGATTGGGTTAGGTTAAAACTCCCCTATGAGCTAAGTAATCGCCATGCCGAGCCTTTGAATAAACAGATGTGATAATTAGCACACCCCTGAATGAGTGCCACCTCCTCATTCATTCGTTTCACCCACATGGTAATCATGTGCAAAACTCTCTTCTTAGAGGCTTTTAATGGCACACCCATTGGGGACATTGGCTCACCTAACTTATCCACACTTTAGTGATTAAGATAGTTATGGTTGTTAGCTTGAATTTTGAAAACTAAATAATTAAGAAACCTTTTTAACTCTAAAATATAGATTTATTTCCCATTATCATTTTGTTTTACAATTAAATAATTAAAAATTTATTTTTCTCAAATGGTTTTTTATCTTCATAATTTGATATATCAAAGTAATTTTTTAAGAATATAATTACTCTGTAGGCATGGTGTATATTGGAATTGGCTTGAAAAATTTTGATTTTTAAATATAAAAGAGAACGGAATTTGATTTCAATAGAATATTCTTAGTCTATACTTCAAAAGATGAATAAGATAAAAAAAATAATTAAACAATTTTCAACTTCAAATAAAAAATATAACAAATTTAATTTAAAAATCATGTATTCCACCACTAATTAAGCTAATTGAAATCAAGTAGTTACGCCATAAGGCGTTTCCCTCTGAAATCAACTTTCCTCCTTGCCTATGTGTCATTTTGTGCACCATACAATTAGATGTTAGAAGATTAGACAAATTTCAAGCGTTAGATCAATGGCAAGGGAAACAGACACAGGCTGAATAGAAATGAGACTAAGAACTAAAACGCCAGGAACTGAAACGCAACGCAGGAACTGAAATGCCAGGCTATGTGCACAGTTAGTCTCGGGTTGCTGTGCAGACCCAAACCCGCTGATCTTAGATGGACCCAGGGCAAAGATACTGTGTATGCACAATCTCTGAAGAAACTTGGAGAGAAAACGGAGTATGAGGCTCAAACTGAAAGAAATGTTCTTTCTATTGAATATTGGATAAATGTTCTGTGCTGGATATGTGATCCTCAATCTCCTCAAAAGAAGCTGAAGCTGAGACACAATGCAAAGACTATTGAACAGTGGCTAAAGGCTCTTTCTAAAGTTGTCGGCATAAGCGGTTTCGAGCTGCAGGCGTGTAACGGGTAAGCATTCAAACATCTGTCTCCGTGTTTCTGTTACTTTATATTGATAGATATGCACAGACTATGTTTCTCACTGGTTATATTGTTTTTCACCAGTAACGAGGGCCTCTTGCTACAAAAAGGGGTGGCTGAATGTGTGTCGAGAAATGTGAATAAACCATTGGATGTAGCCAAATATCCAATTGGTTTAGAAGAAAAAGTTAGCGGTTTTGAAAATCAAGTGTTATTGCAGCATTCACAGAGTGGAAGAAAAGTTCAGGTCATAGGGATTGTTGGGTTAGGTGGTGTAGGAAAACAACCCTTGCAAAAGAACTCTTCAATAGGAAAATTAAGAGTTCACAATCCTTCGATAGGGAGAGTTCAGGTTATGCCGGATTTTTCTTTTCAGATGATGTAAGAGAAAATGTAGTTAAAGGCTCTTTAATAATATTGCAGAGAAAACTTCTTAGGAGCTTGACTGTGTCAGATCTGCAGATAGAAAACAAAGCTGAAGGTATAAAAATGCTTAAAACACATCTCCCCTCTCACAAGATTTTATTAGTTTTAGATGATGTAGATACGGTGGATCAGGTTGATGAACTTGTGCCAGATCAAACTTGTATCCACTCAGATAGCTTAATATTGATTACATCTAGAGATAAGGATGTTCTCACAAGAGCAGGGGTGGAAAACTCATTAATTTACAAGTTAGACGGGCTAAGTACAGAACGTTCACTCAAGCTCTTTTGCCAGCATGCTTTCGGTTAGCCCGATCCACTCCCAGGATTTAAAAACTTGGCCCACGAATTCGTAAATGCCTGTGATGGATTGCCTCTATCTCTGAAAGTGTTCGGTGGACTTCTCCATGGAAACAATGACCTATCTTATTGGTCTGCGCAATTGGATCAATTTAAGAGGAGACTTCCTGAAGACATTAAAAAAAGGCTTCGAATTAGTTATGAAGCCTTGAATGAACATGAAAAACAAGTATTCTTAGATATTGCTTGTTTTTTCATTGGACAAAGAATGGAAATGGCCATTAGCATATGGAAAGTCTCAAAATGGGGAGGCTGGTTAGCTTTACAAAATCTACAAAACAAGTGTCTGGTCAAAGTAGACTCCTCCAATCTGATAAGAATGCATGATCACCTACGGGATCTTGCAATAAGTGAAGCCAGTGTTAAGCAGCCATTTCGGTTTTGACATTTTGATGACTTGGTGCAACAATCAACTTTAAGTAGTCAATCCCTCAAATCCTTTTCTATTTTTATTCAATAAAAAATCGGGGTTCATTATCTGACAAGAATGAATGAACCTGTAATCACTATCATTTTTTTTATGATGGGCAGGAAATAATAAGCGTGCGGGGAATTAGAATGGTTCTTAGCGAATACCATGATGATGATGAGTTTGACCATATTCAAATGACGCGAGGTAACACTTTGTTGATACTGAAGCTTCCCTCTTGGAACGCATTATGAAGAGCGCGAAGTCGCCAAATCTCATATGGCTCCACTGGAACAAGTGTCCATACTCATCTCTCCCTCCTCTGATTCCAGTGAAGAAGCTAAAGTTTCTTCAGGTGTCTAGGGATAAATTAGAAACATTGTGGCAGCAAGGATCACAGGTAAATTCAAATTTGTTGTATAAACATTTCTGTTTGGTGGTTATTATCAAAATATTGTGTAGGAATAATTTGAAATGTTTGGTAGATGAAAATCGTGATCCACATATAAATATCTTTTTTGCAGCTCCCTTTATGTTTGGAGGAGTTGAACGTAGGTGGATGTGTGGAGTTGAAGAACATAGTGGAGCTGCCAAGTATGGAATTATTGACATCTTTGGAGGAGTTGAGGGCAGATGGATGTTGGAAGCTGAAGAACATACGGGGCTTGTTGCAGTGTACACAACTTCTAAGGCTACATCTCTCAGGGTGCTGTGAGTTAGAGGAGGTGGAATCTGTTGAACATTGTACGTGGTTGGAGGAGCTGGATGTCCGTCGGTGCCCCAAATTACAATGTCCAGTCTGGGAGTAGGCGGTGCTGACGTTTTAAAATAAAAACAAAAGAGGCTGTCATAAGACTATTTCATAATTGGGGATGTTCACATTTGCTATAGTACCTGGTAATTTTTTTTTACAACATGATTTAAGGACACATTTTTTATAAGTCAAATCTGAAAAATAATGTATGGGGTAGCAAGCTATTTAATTCTTTTTATAAGTAATACGCCTCCTCCGGTTTATTTATTGTTCAACTTAAAAAAAATGTTGTTGAGATTGTGCACCTACCTTCATTACATTCAAATTCATGGTGTCGAGACTTGTTGCCGATTACTACCTCTGAAGATACCTTTCAATTGGATCAGTTTGAGGTCCAAGTTTATGACCAGTTCATTTTTTTATAATGATTTGAAAAGTTTTCATTAAAAATATATAAACTTTATTTTGAGACTTAAAATAAAGTTTAAA